>JAMBLF010000666.1:0-210411 GCA_030578115.1 Leucoptera coffeella | reverse complement strand
TTTCGTTACATAAATTAGTATTTTAAGTTTACTGCTATTCTTCTGCGCTGTCATGTTTTTCGGAATTTTAAGTCGTCAGTTTTTGATTGTGTATATTATAGCATACCATATCAAATTAATCTTTTCTTTTTCCTAAGTACGCTACTCAAATCCACTATAATAACGTTTCTGTATGAAAGGTTGAGACCTTAAAGACCGAGACTTTAAATGTTCCATGAAATGTCAGTTTGACCTTATGCTTGATGGGGCTATGACGGGGTTTGTTGACAGGCTCTGCATTTTTAAAAGGGGCTATTTTCGTTAAAGACCACCGGTATATTTAGGTAAATTGCTAACCTTAATAATGTAAGGGTAGTGGCAAAGATAGTGCAAATGTTGATGCACAAAAATTGTTTGTATATACTCTCTCATAATTAGTCTGTGTCATATAGACTCCTAAATTACAAAATAGATCAATATACAAGAAAAATACAAGGATAATCGTATGTCTAAGTATACTGCTTTCTTATTGTATTAAATTCTTGGATTAATTATTGTTATTTGAAGAAAATAATTGTTTAAGACTGCAGTTAAGATTTTATTTCAAAAATATATACAAATAGAGTTCTTGTACGGCCATACTCTATATTTATTTATTTATTTAACTCTTTATTGTACACATAACACTTAAACAATATACACATTAATGATGGTAAACATAATTGTTATGCACAATTGGCGGCCTTATTTGCTAAAGCAATTTCTTCCAGGCAACCGCAGTATGGATAGTTCAGTCACTTGAGACGACAAAATTAGAAAGTAAAAGAGCAGAACAAGCAAGAGGGAGACAACTACAAAGTAAATAATTCTTCTAAATAATTCTTAAAAGTCCTATTATACAGTAAGAATTATATATTCTATATTGAAAGCCAAATATCAGGTGGAATAATTGTAAATAAAGAAGTTACATATATGGCACATATACTATGTAAGTAATAAGTAGGGCTTGTATACAATGCCCTTTAATATGATTGCCTGTCAATTTACTGTTAACCGGCTCTGTCATCGAAGTTGTTACTCAAAGGTCACATTGAAACATTTATGACTAGGGAAAAGCCAACCCTTAATTTGCATTCGGTTCTAAGAACTATTTCCTACTACAATTTGAATAAAGAAAAGACATTTTCATTAAGTATAAACAATTGATACTCGTGTGTGTCTTTTCTTTATTGTAATTTTAATTGATACACGTTAGTACGTAGCTTGATTTTACAAAACTTTTGTTCAATATTATTAAGTACTGGTAGATAAATTTGGTCATATACTATAAGATGAGAAAGATTAAGATTGGAAAAAACACAATATATAAGAAAAAATATTTTAATATGAATATATGTGAGAATGATAATATAAAACAAGATGCAGTTATGGAATTTACTTTCTACGTTAAATAAGTAATTGGAAGGATAAAGCATTATAATTTTTTGCATTCACTAAATTATCATGCTTGTATGTAACACGGATATTAATCTTCATATTTTGGCGAATAACGTATCATATCTACACTACAAGTACCTCTAGTTGTAATTTTGTTCAATAAGCAACTTTTATTCGACCTTGTTTATTCTTTCATATACACGTTTAAAAAAGGCTTTATCTAGATTGAACAAAGTAGGTGGTCTATTAATACGCAAGAGAAATAAAATGCGAAAATAGGGTGGCTTAACAAGACCTAGGCCGGAAAGGGAAACGGACCCACTATCAAGACTCGACGACAGTTTATATTCAAATTAGTACGACAGTTAACCACTTTCAAGTCTTACTAAACCAATATAAACTGACCTTTGTTGAACATACAGTTTATATGAATTTTGTGACCATTTTTTAATATAAGATGTAAAGGTTAATATTGCAATGGAACGAAATAAACATTAAAGTGTTTCTGTGTAGAAATTCAAATGTAAGTTGCGTTATAAGAACACACTTTGTTAGTAAAGAAAACGGGCACTGCGTGATAATGTCAAATGCTTTAACTATTTCTGTGAAATTATGTTGTTACTGCTTCCCGTGCCAAAAAGATCGTGATATTATGACATTTGATTGCATATCAGAATTTAGAATATTTGTAATTACACTTAATTCGAAATTCGTCACTAATTATATTAAAATCTACTTATGTATGAAAATAAATATTTAGTATAATCCTGAACAGTTCAACACTTCTTATTTATATAAATATATAAATAAATTATAGAGTGTGAATTCACTTAAAGATATTGTAATCATCTCAGACTGATAAAATACTCGTAACAAACACAACATTTTATCTAAAGTCAGATGGTAAGACAGAAGATCAGTGCGTTAAAGAGGCGATAAGATTCACTTTATTTATATTTTAAATTAACTTATATATTACTTATCTAACTAAGTATGGATTGTACCTATCCTTATACTATTTGTATGGTGTATATATTTACAAAATGGTGTGACGATTATCGGTATACACAGAGTATAAAAAGATTCCTTCGAGCCGGATTTGAACCAGCGACCTATGGATGACTTCTTTAACCAACTACAGTCCACCGCTCTACCAACTGAGCTATCGAAGGTTGATACACATATACGATAATTTTAATGTAAGTCAAAATGCGAAGTGAAAGTACTATGCCGGGTGGGGATATATGCAGTATACTATATGCTAATCTTTGTTAAACTTGAGTTGAACTGCATTTCTGATAATTTTCAGCCATTGTTTCACAGTTACCTTATAAAAATATCAAAGGGGGAGGATCTATGGGATGAATCATAGATAAACTGTTCAACGCCAAAATAACTAGTTACTGTTGTTATGGTTGTTCAATGATGTGGAATTGTCATCATCTGAGCAGCATTACGAAGAGACCCACTACTAATTCTACGTCTTTAAATATTCGATACTAGTTTGATACACCCAGCATTGGTGTTAAGGCATGATACAAGTAAAAGAGACTCTACCCTGGCTTAGTAAGTATCAGTCAAACATATTAGAGCATTTAACAAGTGATCAGCAACTACATTCATACATTTTCCTTTCACCATTGTGTTAATTAAAAAGAGATTCCTTCGAGCCGGATTTGAACCAGCGACCTATGGATGACTTCTTAACCAACTACAGTCCACCGCTCTACCAACTGAGCTATCGAAGGTATACGAAATACTTGCGAATATCTCCATTGCATTGAACAGAATTGCGTAAGGCGTGACCGCTACCACGTCGGACGGTGAAAGGCACGCGCATACCTGATGTACATTATCAGTACACGTTAAAGAGCTGCGGTCGCTCTACTACTTACTAAGTCACTAGAATATGCTTCCCGTTGTTATTGGAAAGGTAGTCAGATGTTGGAGTGTCCACATTGGAAACTGACTTACCTATACAGGACCATCAAACTGTTAGTGAAAGGATTCGAAAGGAGAAGTTAAATTTATTCATCACATGTCTTTGTATTTTTGAAGATGGCAATTGAAAAAGTCTGACTATCCTATTAGTATAGTAGATTCATAAATGTGTAAATAAATTAATGTAAATTTTTTTAATTTCATTCTCAATAGGTCTCTCGGGATCTCTAACGTAACAAAAATCGACTGCTGCTCTATATAAACAATTGCCACCAAACTGCATGTAAAAGTATACCAACTGCCTCGGTTAAGTACTGGGTAACAGAAATTTGGTATACTAAATATGTTAAACGTGCCTGCGGGGAGCAAAAATCTTTGTAGTTCATTACTGTTAAATAAATACACGATACAATACTAAAGTCTCGGTCTTCTTAGAGCTTCGCATAGTTACTTACCGTCTCGTGTGAGAAGTTTGAACTCTAACTTAGAATTTCCATATTAATTGAATCTTAGAGATTAAGCAGCAAGGTGCATGGGTGCATAGAGAGCGATCTATTCATTTAACATTTGAGACTGTAAGGAGAAGTGTCCTTTGGATCAAGATCAAGTAATATGAAGTCATGCTCTCTATTTGTTCCTATTTACTATCTGTTTTATATTATGTTGTCCATGTTTTATACCGTTTATGGGGTGACTTGATTATATGTAGTATAATATTAACTGCATTCAAATAGACTATCACAATTACATCAAATTTCAAGAACAATCATAAAAACATTCTAAAACTTCTTAATACGTAAATTTGGTCTACTTTATACGTCTGCCTGTTCATTGCAAACTCAAATCACATACTCAGCAGTAAACATCAGTCATTTAGAGGCAACAATAGAATCCCTTAGCACCTCAAGGCAGTCAAAAGACAGCAGGAAGCAACCCCGTCTGAGTGGGAATCAGCAATCTGATCGCTACATCGCTGGCAACTGTCAAAAGGTGGTATCTTGTACTTCCACCGCTTACCAACGTATACAAAACCAGCTTTAAATATCCCCTCCCTTCTACATATTGTATGTAAGTTAAAGCTCATGTTACCCTGGACGTGCCAGTGTATAAGAACAAGAAGTTCTTACGCGACAGTTGCAAACAATAATAGCAGTGGGAACGAAACTATTTAGCTCTACGTCAATAGAACTGACGGAAGGCGTAATTCATTTAGCGCGAATTAAGTCGCGACTCGCGGTGAACGTGCCAATCTCTAGGGTGTACGTTTTGAGACGCTGATCAAATATTATGCACCAAGAAGTTCGAGTTGGCGTTGGGAATTAATGTCAGGTTTTAAGTGAATTGAAATTCAAATACTGGTAACAAGTGTCGTGAGAAGTAAAGATGTTAGATGTCGAGTATCTATGAGGATGTCTTTGGATAGAGTGTATTTGGTCTTAGGTACGAAAAAAATGAGTGATATCTGACTACTACTCTAGAATATCGATTGTGACGTGTATGGTCTGTATGTAGTTACAATAACAGCACGTCTGAAATATTTTTAGTGTAGTTTTTATAATTGAGTATTGGTTATTAGGTACATGTTTGCAATTTAATCAACTACGTGCCTATTCAATATCTTATAAGAGTATTGACTAACTAGACTTACTTACGTTTATGACATGTACACGTTAAATAATCTCTTTTGCGAAATGTATGATCAAAGGACATTCTAAATCACGGAACGTGATTTTTTCAACATCATCTTTCACTATTGTGATTAATGTAACCATGACAACTACCTATCTATATCATAGATTCACACGCAACTTACTAACTACCCCAAAAAGATTATCAGTCACCATGTCCATACATATTAAGTGAATGACACATGCAAAATTGTATCTACACTCTATCTATATTACTGTACCCCCGCAGGGTCGATTAGGGCGCGATGTTCGAGCTAAGCTACTCTGACATTCACTTAATTACATAGATTACAACTTGACATTTTCCTCTGTTTAGAACCAACTGGCATGGATTATGGCCATATCACGTCTGAGCGCGTTGTGATATAATATTTAAGATTACTTGTCTAATTTTACATGGCTTAAGCGTTTTGAAAAGAGCCAAAATGGCAGAGGTGGTAAAAAGAGTATTTCATATAGCATTATATATTGATAAATTATGGTGTAATATTTAAATCTAGATTGATTGAACTGTAAACAAAGGTTAATTACGAGTGTATAGTACAACAAATTCATTTCAGATTCAGCCATATCTTAAATATTTAGTTTGACATATGACATAAGTCTTAACTTTTTTTACTATATACATTTGGAAACTAAATATTTACACCGAGATTGAGAAAAAAGTCCGTCAAGGATAATTCCTGAAAAGGGCTATCGTCCTTTAAGGATATTCCTGAAAAGGACTATCGTCCTTCAAGGATATTCCTGAAAAGGACTATCGTCCTTTTAGGATATTAGTGAAAAGGACTATCGCTCTTCAAGGATATGCCTGAAAAGGACTATGGTCGTTCAAGGATATTCCAGAAAAGGACTTTCGTCCTTTAAGGATATTCATGAAAAGAACTATGGTCGTTCACGGATATTCCTGAAAAGGACAATCGTCCTTCAAGGATATTTTTGAAAAAGACTGTCGTCCTTCAAGGATATTCCTGAAAAGGGACTATCGTCCTTCAAGGATATTCCTGAAAAGGACAATCATCCTTCAAGGGTATTCCTGAAAAGGACTATCGTCCTTAAAAATAATCCTAAAAAGGAATATCTTCCTTCAAGGATATTCCTGAAAAGGACTATCGTCCTTCAAATATATTCCTAAAAAGGACTATCGTCCTTCAAGGATATTCCTGAAAAGGGACTTTCGTCCTTCAAGGATGTTCCTGAAAAAGAATATGGTCCTTCAAGGATATTCCTGAAAAAGAATATGGTCCTTCAAGGATATTCCTGAAAAGGACTATCGTCCTTCAAGGATATTCCTGAAAAGGACTTTCGTCCTTCAAGGATGTTCCTGAAAAAGAATATGGTCCTTCAAGGATATTCCTGAAAAAGAATATGGTCCTTCAAGGATATTTCTGAAAAGGACTATCGTCCTTTTAGGATATTCGTAAAAAGGACTATCGTCCTTCAAGGATATGCTTGAAAAGGACCATGGTCGTTTCAGGATATTCCTGAAAAAGACAATCGTCCTTCAAGGATATTTTGGAAAAAGACTGTCGTCCTTCAAATATATTCCTGAAAAGGGACTATGGTCCTTCAAGGATATTCCTGAAAAGGACTATGGTCCTTCAAGGATATTCGTAAAAAGGACTATCGTCCTTTAAGGATATTCCTGAAAAGGACTATCGTCCTTCAAGGATATTCCTAAAAAGGACTATCGTCCTTTAAGGATATTCCTGAAAAGGACTATCGTCCTTCAAATATATTCCTGAAAAGGACTATCGTCCTTCAAGGATATTCCTGAAAAGGACTATCATCCTCCAAGGATATTCCTGAAAAGGATAATCATCCTTCAAGGGTATTCCTGAAAAGGACTATCGTCCTTCAAGGGTCAAGGGTATTCCTGAAAAGGACTATCGTCCTTCAAGGATATTCCTAAAAAGGACTATCGTCCTTTAAGGATATTCCTGAAAAGGACTATCGTCCTTCAAATATATTCCTGAAAAGGACTATCGTCCTTCAAGGATATTCCTGAAAAGGACTATCATCCTCCAAGGATATTCCTGAAAAGGATAATCATCCTTCAAGGGTATTCCTGAAAAGGACTATGGTCCTTCAAGAATATTCCTGAAAAGGTATATGGTCCTTCAAGGATATTCGTAAAAAGGACTATCGTCCTTCAAGAATATTCCTGAAAAGGACTGTCGTCCTTCAAGGATATTCCTGAAAAGGACTATCGTCCTTTAAGGATATTCCTGAAAAGGACTTGCGTCCTTTAAGGATATTCCTGAAAAGGACTATCGTCCTTCGAGGATATTCCTGAAAAAGATAATCATCGTTCAAGGATATTCCTGAAAAGGATAGGCGTCCTTCAAGGATATTCCTGAAAAGGACTATCGTCCTTTAAGGATATTCCTGAAAAGGACTATCGACCTTCAAATACATTCCTGAAAAGGACTATGGTCCTTCAAGGATATTCCTGAAAAGGACTATGGTCCTTCAAGGATATTCGTAAAAAGGACTATCGTCCTTCAAGAATATTCCTGAAAAGGACTGTCGTCCTTCAAGGATATTCCTGAAAAGGACTATCGTCCTTTAAGGATATTCCTGAAAAGGACTTGCGTCCTTTAAGGATATTCCTGAAAAGGACTATCGTCCTTCGAGGATATTCCTGAAAAAGATAAGCATCCTTCAAGGATATTCCTGAAAAGGATAGGCGTCCTTCAAGGATATTCCTGAAAAGGACTATCGTCCTTTAAGGATATTCCTAAAAAGGACTATCGTCATTCAAGGATATTCCTAAAAAGGGACTATGGTCCTTCAATCATATTCTTGAAAAGGATAATCATCCTTCAAGAATATTCTTGTCTGACTGTCGTCCTTCAAATATATTCCTAAAAAGGACTATGGTGCTTCAAGGATATTCCTGAAAAGGACAATCATCCTTCAAGGGTATTCCTGAAAAGGACTATCGTCCTTAAAAATAATCCTAAAAAGGAATATCTTCCTTCAAGGATATTCCTGAAAAGGACTATCGTCCTTCAAATATATTCCTAAAAAGGACTATCGTCCTTCAAGGATATTCCTGAAAAGGACTTTTGTCCTTCAAGGATATTGCTTGGAAAGAACTATCGTCCTTCAAGGATATTCCTGAAAAGGACTTTCATCCTTCAAGGATGTTCCTGAAAAAGAATATGGTCCTTCAAGGATATTCCTGAAAAAGAATATGGTCCTTCAAGGATATTCCTGAAAAGGACTATCGTCCTTCAAGGATATTCCTGAAAAGGACTTTCGTCCTTCAAGGATGTTCCTGAAAAAGAATATGGTCCTTCAAGGATATTCCTGAAAAAGAATATGGTCCTTCAAGGATATTCCTGAAAAGGACTATCGTCCTTCAAGGATATTCCTGAAAAGGACTTTCGTCCTTCAAGGATGTTCCTGAAAAAGAATATGGTCCTTCAAGGATATTCCTGAAAAAGAATATGGTCCTTCAAGGATATTTCTGAAAAGGACTATCGTCCTTTTAGGATATTCGTAAAAAGGACTATCGTCCTTCAAGGATATGCTTGAAAAGGACCATGGTCGTTTCAGGATATTCCTGAAAAAGTCAATCGTCCTTCAAGGATATTTTGGAAAAGGACTGTCGTCCTTCAAATATATTCCTGAAAAGGGACTATGGTCCCTTCAAGGATATTCCTTAAAAGGACTATGGTCCTTCAAGGATTTTCGTAAAAAGGACTATCGTCCTTTAAGGATATTCCTGAAAAGGACTATCGTCCTTCAAATATATTCCTGAAAAGGACTATCGTCCTTCAAGGATATTCCTGAAAAGGACTATCATCCTCCAAGGATATTCCTGAAAAGGATAATCATCCTTCAAGGGTATTCCTGAAAAGGACTATCGTCCTTCAAGGATATTCCTAAAAAGGACTATCGTCCTTCAAGGATATTCCTGAAAAGGACTATCGTCCTTCAAATACATTCCTGAAAAGGACTATGGTCCTTCAAGGATATTCCTGAAAAGGACTATGGTCCTTCAAGGATATTCGTAAAAAGGACTATCGTCCTTAAAGGATATTCCTGAAAAGGACTTTCGTCCTTTAAGGATATTCATGAAAAGGACTTTTGTCCTTCAAGGATATTCCTGAAAAGGACTATGGTCCTCCAAGGAAATTCGTGAAAAGGACTATGGTCCTTCAAGGATATTCGTAAAAAGGACTATCATCCTTCAAGGATATTCCTGAAAAGGACTTTCGTCCTTTTAAAGATATTCATGAAACGGACTTTTGTCCTTCAAGGATATTCCTGAAAAGGACTATCGTCCTTCGAGGATATTCCTGAAAAAGATAATCATCCTTCAAGGATATTCCTGAAAAGGATAGGCGTCCTTCAAGGATATTCCCTGAAAAGGACTATCGTCCTTTAAGGATATTCCTAAAAAGGACTATCGTCATTCAAGGATATTCCTAAAAAGGACTATGGTCCTTCAATCATATTCTTGAAAAGGATAATCATCCTTCAAGAATATTCTTGTCTGACTGTCGTCCTTCAAATATATTCCTAAAAAGGACTATCGTGCTTCAAGGATATTCCTGAAAAGGACTATCGTCCTTCAAATATATTCCTAAAAAGGACTATCGTCCTTCAAGGATATTCCTGAAAAGGATAATCATCCTTCAAGGATATTCCTGAAAAGGACAGGCGTCCTTCAAGGATATTCCTGAAAAGGACTATCGTCCTTTAAGGATATTCCTAAAAAGCACTATCGTCATTCAAGCATATTCCTGAAAAGGACTATCGTCATTCAAATATATTCCTCAAAAGGACTATCGTCCTTCAAGGATATTCCTGAAAAGGTCTATAGTACTTCAAGGATATTCCTGAAAAGGACTATGGTCCTTCAAGGATATTCCTAAAAAGGACTATCGTCCTTCAAGGATATTACTGAAAAGGACTTTTGTCCTTCAAGGATATTGCTGGAAGGGACTGTCGTCCTTCAAGGATATTCCTGAAAAGGACTATCGTCCTTCAAGGATGTTCCTGAAAATGACTTGCGTCCTTTGAGGATATTACTGAAAAGGACTATCGTCCTTCGAGGATATTCCTGAAAAGGACAGGTGTCCTTCAAGGATATACCTGAAAAGGACTATGGTCCTTGAAGGATATTCCTAAAAATGACTATCGTCCTTCAAGGATATTCCTGAAAAGGACTTTTGTCCTTCAAGGATATTGCTTGAAAGGACTGTCGTCCTTCAAGGATATTCATGAAAAGGACTATGGTCCTTCAAGGATATTCCTAAAAAAGACTATCGTTCTTTAAGGATATTCATGACAAGGACTCTTATCCTTCGAGGATATTACTGAAAAGGACTATCGTCCTTCAAAAATATTCCTGAAAAGGACTGTCGTCCTTCAAGGATGTTCCTGAAAAAGAATATGGTCCTTCAAGGATATTCCTGAAAAAGAATATGGTCCTTCAAGGATATGCCTGAAAAGGACTATCGTCCTTCAAGGATATTCCTGAAAAGGACTTTTGTCCTTCAAGGATGTTCCTGAAAAGGACTATCGCCCTTCAAGGATATTTCTGAAAAGGACTATCGCTCTTCAAGGATATACCTGGAAAGGACTTTCGTCCTTTAAGGATATTCATGAAAAGGACTTTTGTCCTTCTAGGATATTCCTGAAAAGGACAATCGTCCTTCAAGGATATTCCTGAAAAGGTCTATCGTACTTCAAGGATATTCCTTAAAAGGACTATCGCCCTTCAAGGATATTCCTGAAAAGGTCTATCGTACTTCAAGGATATTCCTGAAAAGGACTATCGTCCTTCAAGGATATTCCTGAAAAGGACTATCGTCCTTCGAGGATATTCCTGAAAAGGATAATCATCCTTAAAGGATATTCCTGAAAAGGACAGGCGTCCTTCAAGGATATTCCTGAAAAGGTCTATCGTACTTCAAGGATATAAGGTAAGGTAAGGTAAGGGGAGCATGGGGGAGAATGGCTTTAACATCCTTGCCAGCCCCAAATGTCAACCTCACCTGCACGCGCTTTTTCAAAGCGGCGACTACGGTCGTGGTGCTCCCTGCTAGATAACTAACGAGGCAATGGCGACCGAGTCAATGGCGGTATATCCATTCCCCACCTAACCAACCCTGGTGGAAGAGGTCTCAGCGGCCTTGGGGGCTAATCCTCCCTAAAGTGTTTGGCACAGAAGGCAAAGGGAAACCACTGTGTCTATTTTCCCAAGACAGTCAACATGATGGTTAGCAGCAACAGTGAACGTTTGCCTAGCGATCCGACTAGCGCTCGGCGCTGCACTGCGTCCGGGGCAGGCGGTGTGAAATGGGCTACCGGCCATGGGGCGGCAGGAGACCAGGCTTCTCATGGAAACACTGCTACTGGAATAACATTAAGGCTGCGTCATATCCAGAAGATAGGTACGTGGAATGTGCGGGGTCTCTTATGTCCTGGTAAACTGGAAATACTTGAGAACGAATTAGCCAGATGTGGAGTGAATATATGTGGGCTTTGTGAGACTCACTGGAAAAACAGTGGCCACTTCCTAACCAAGGCTCACATAATCTATACTTCAGGTAACCCAGATAGTAGCCGAAACGGAGTGGCCTTGGTGTTACCGCTAAATCAGAGGAACTGTGTGATTGGCTATGAACCAGTCAACGACAGGATCATAAGTGTTCGACTGAGGGCTTCGCCGGTGAATCTTAACATTGTACAGATGTACGCCCCTACCAGCCAGGCGACCGATGACGTTATCGAGGACTTCTATGCCACCCTTGAAGAAACCATTGCAAAAGTCGCGAACAGAGAAGCGTTGATAATACTGGGTGATTTTAATGCCAAAATAGGCAGGGATGCGCAGCGGCTCTCTGTATGCGCCGGTAGATTTGGCCTTGGTGAACGAAACGAAAGAGGAGAACGTCTGCTACAGTTTGTTGCTGATAATGACCTTATTATCACCAACAGTCAATTTCAGCATCATCCACGAAGGCTTTGGACCTGGAGGACACCAGATGGCAAGCACAGGAATCAAATTGACTACATCTTAATAAGGTCACGATGGAGAACCTCCATACTTAATGCGCATACCCTCCCCGGTGCAGATTGTGGTTCTGACCATCAGCTTCTGGTTGCGAGTCTGAAGTTGAAGCTTAAGTCTGCAAGACATCCTAAGAAGCAGAAGAGATTAAATATCAGTGACACCTCTAAGTTTTATGCTTCGGCTTTGCAATGTTGGAAGTCTTCGTGCACCACCTACAACGCGGAGCAGTCAGCGGATGTTCTCTGGAGTCAAGCGAGGAACCTTATCTTGAAGGCGGCTGAAATATCCAATCCACCTATCAAAACACGTGCACGGCAGTTATGGATGACTGAGGGGACTCTGGAGCTTGTTGAAGAAAGGCGCAAGTTAAAGGCTTCTGGAGCGAGCATTCGGGACCAGAACCGACTATCAGCCCGGATCCAGACAGGATGTAGGCGGGATCACAATGCCTACCTCAGCAAGATATGTGACGAGATCGAACAGCATTCCCACAGACATGAGTCCAGAGATTTGTACAAAAAGATACAGTCAATAACCAAAACATTAACTTACAAGTCCTGGGCCATCGAAGATAGTGAAGGTAGAGTGCAAAGTGTTCCAGAAGACTATTGTCAGAGTAGAGAGAAGAGTATTGTCAGTCTTTGTTCCTGGATGAGAGTTCTGAAGTATTTCGTCCGACTGAACCCTTGAACGAAACTGAGATGGAACCCAGCATTTTGGAATCTGAGGTTAGAGCGGCCATCAACCATCTGAAGAGTGGCAAAGCTGTCGGAAAAGATGAGATCCCAATAGAAGCCATTAAAGCTCTGGGAGAGATTGGTGTTGCCATTTTCCACAGACTTTGCAACATTGTATGGAAAACTGGTATCTGGCCAAAGGAATGGACTCATACAGTATTTGTTCCTCTTCACAAAAAGGGTTCTACCAGGAAGTGCAACAACTATCGTCTTATCGCACTAATATCCCACGCCAGTAAGATCTTGCTGCACATCCTTAATGAACGATTGAAAGGCTTCTTATCTAAGGAAATTGCACCTGAACAGGCAGGGTTCGTAAGAGGCAAAGGGACCCGTGAGCAAATACTTATTGTCCGCCAAATCATTGAAAAGTCTCGGGAATTCAACAAGCCTACAATCATCTGCTTTGTTGACTTTTCAAAAGCGTTTGACTCAGTGAAATGGCCAAAACGATGGGACACACTTCTGTTAATGGGAACCCCGAAACACCTTGTGTATATGTTGCGGCGCCTCTACGAAGACGGAACAGCATCGGTGCGGGCAGATGAGCTCTTGTCAGACGGTTTTCATCCTAGCGCTGGAGTCAGACAGGGGTGCATAATATCGCCGCTTTTGTTCAACATATACACTGAACTCATTATGCGTATTACCCTAGAAGACTGGACGGACGGTGTTACTATTGGTGGATATAAAATTGCCAACTTGCGCTATGCAGACGACACAACCTTATTTGCCACAAGCAGTGACCGCATGGAAGAACTTCTCCTTAAAATGGAACGTGTCAGCATGGAGTTTGGTTTAAAAATTAATCGCAGCAAAACCAAGATTATGGTGGTCGATAGGGCGAACAACTTGCCACAGCACACCAAGATGGCCAATTGTGACGTCGTTCCGTCTTATACATATCTTGGGGCTCTTATCTCGAACCAAGGCGGCTGCATCGATGAAGTTAAGCGACGGATGGCCATGTCTAGAAATGCAATGGATAAGCTGAAGAAAATATGGAGAAACAAACGCATAACTAAGGCTACGAAAACCAGACTAGTAAGAACCCTGGTGTTTCCCATTTTTCTGTACGCTTCTGAAACTTGGACCTTGCGGCAACTAGAGTCCAAAAGGATAGATGCTTTGGAGATGTGGTGCTGGAGGAGAATGCTCGGAGTGTCATGGACTGAATTCCGCACTAACGCTTCAATCCTTGAAGAGCTAGGCATCCAGCAGCGTTTATCTGCATTGGTCCGTGGGCGCATGTTAAGCTTCTTTGGCCACATCAGTCGACGCGGGAATTGCTCCATTGAACGCCTCGTTGTGCAAGGAAAGGTGGAGGGAACAAAACCTCGTGGTAGGTCGTCGATGCGGTGGACAGACCAGATCAAGGCTGCCGTTTGTGCCCCGGTACACGAATGCACCCGCATGACGGCCAACAGGCAGAGGTGGCGGGAGGTTGTGCGGCGAACCATGTCGGCTGCTCAAGATGCCACGTCATGAAGACCACGACCGCTCTGATAAGAGCGTAACGATTGAGAAGAAGAAGACTTCAAGGATATTCTTGAAAAGGACTATCGTCCTTCAAGGATATTCCTGAAAAGGACTTGCGTCCTTTAAGGATATTCCTGAAAAGGACTATCGTCCTTCAAATATATTCCTAAAAAGGACTATCGTCCTTCTAGGATATTCCTGAGAAGGTCTATCGTACTTCAAGGATATTCCTGAAAAGGACTAGCGTCCTTCAAGGATATTCTTGAAAAGGACTTGCGTCCTTCAAGGATATTGCTGGAAAGGACTGTCGTCCTTCAAGGATATTCCTAAAAAGGACTATCGTCCTTCAAGGATGTTCCTGAAAATGACTTGCGTCCTTTGAGGATATTCCTGAAAAGGACTAGCGTCCTTCAAGGATATTCTTGAAAAGGACTTGCGTCCTTCAAGGATATTGCTGGAAAGGACTGTCGTCCTTCAAGGATATTCCTGAAAAGGACTATCGTCCTTCAAGGATGTTCCTGAAAATGACTTGCGTCCTTCGAGGATATTCCTGAAAAGGACAGGCGTCCTTCAAGGATATACCTGAAAAGGACTATGGTCCTTGAAGGATGTTCCTAAAAATGACTATCGTCCTTCAAGGATATTCCTGAAAAGGACTTTTGTCCTTCAAGGATATTGCTTGAAAGGACTGTCGTCCTTCAAGGATGTTCCTGAAAAAGAATATGGTCCTTCAAGGATATTCCTGAAAAAGAATATGGTCCTTCAAGGATATGCCTGAAAAGGACTATCATCCTTCAAGGATATTCCTGAAAAGGACTTTTGTCCTTCAAGGATGTTCCTGAAAAGAATATGGTCCTTCAAGGATATGCCTGAAAAGGACTATGGTCGTTCAAGGATATTCCTGAAAAGGACTTTCGTCCTTTAAGGATATTCATGAAAAGGACTTTTGTCCTTCTAGGATATTCCTGAAAAGGACAATCGTCCTTCAAGGATATTCCTGAAAAGGTCTATCGTACTTCAAGGATATTCCTGAAAAGAACTATCGTCCTTCAAATATATTCCTTAAAAGGACTATCGCCCTTCAAGTATATTCCTGAAAAGGTCTATCGTACTTCAAGGATATTCCTGAAAAGGGCTATCGTCCTTCAAGGATATTCCTGAAAAGGACTTGCCTCCTTTGAGGATATTCCTGAAAAGGACTATCGTCCTTCGAGGATATTCCTGAAAAGGATAATCATCCTTAAAGGATATTCCTGAAAAGGACAGGCGTCCTTCAAGGATATTCCTAAAAAGGTCTATCGTACTTCAAGGATATTCTTGAAAAGGACTATCGTCCTTCAAGGATATTCCTGAAAAGGACTTGCGTCCTTTAAGGATATTCCTGAAAAAGACTATCGTCCTTCAAATATATTCCTAAAAAGGACTATCGTCCTTCTAGGATATTCCTGAGAAGGTCTATCGTACTTCAAGGATATTACTGAAAAGGACTATCGTCCTTCAAAGATATTCCTGAAAAGGACTGTCGTCCTTCAAGGATGTTCCTGAAAAAGAATATGGTCCTTCAAGGATATGCCTGAAAAGGACTATCGTCCTTCAAGGATATTCCTGAAAAGGACTTTTGTCCTTCAAGGATGTTCCTGAAAAGAATATGGTCCTTCAAGGATATGCCTGAAAAGGACTATGGTCGTTCAAGGATATTCCTGAAAAGGACTTTCGTCCTTTAAGGATATTCATGAAAAGGACTTTTGTCCTTCTAGGATATTCCTGAAAAGGACAATCGTCCTTCAAGGATATTCCTGAAAAGGTCTATCGTACTTCAAGGATATTCCTGAAAAGGACTATCGTCCTTCAAGGATGTTCCTGAAAATGACTTGCGTCCTTTGAGGATATTCCTGAAAAGGACTATCGTCCTTCGAGGATATTCCTGAAAAGGACAGGCGTCCTTCAAGGATATACCTGAAAAGGACTATGGTCCTTGAAGGATATTCCTAAAAATGACTATCGTCCTTCAAGGATATTCCTGAAAAGGACTTTTGTCCTTCAAGGATAATGCTTGAAAGGACTGTCGTCCTTCAAGGATATTCATGAAAAGGACTATGGTCTTTCAAGGATATTCCTAAAAAAGACTATCGTCCTTTAAGGATATTCATGAAAAGGACTCTTATCCTTCAAGGATATTACTGAAAAGGACTATCGTCCTTCAAAGATATTCCTGAACAGGACTGTCGTCCTTCAAGGATGTTCCTGAAAAAGAATATGGTCCTTCAAGGATATGCCTGAAAAAGAATATGGTCCTTCAAGGATATGCCTGAAAAGGACTATCGTCCTTCAAGGATATTCCTGAAAAGGACTTTTGTCCTTCAAGGATGTTCCTGAAAAGAATATGGTCCTTCAAGGATATGCCTGAAAAGGACTATGGTCGTTCAAGGATATTCCTGAAAAGGACTTTCGTCCTTTAAGGATATTCATGAAAAGGACTTTTGTCCTTCAAGGATGTTCCTGAAAAGAATATGGTCCTTCAAGGATATGCCTGAAAAGGACTATCGTCCTTCAAGGATATTCCTGAAAAGGACTTTTGTCCTTCAAGGATGTTCCTGAAAAGAATATGGTCCTTCAAGGATATGCCTGAAAAGGACTATGGTCGTTCAAGGATATTCCTGAAAAGGACAATCGTCCTTCAAGGATATTCCTGAAAAGGTCTATCGTACTTCAAGGATATTCCTGAAAAGGACTATCGTCCTTCAAATATATTCCTTAAAAGGACTATCGCCCTTCAAGGATATTCCTGAAAAGGTCTATCGTACTTCAAGGATATTCCTGAAAAGGACTATCGTCCTTCAAGGATATTCCTGAAAATGACTTGCGTCCTTTGAGGATATTCCTGAAAAGGACTATCGTCCTTCGAGGATATTCCTGAAAAGGACAGGCGTCCTTCAAGGATATACCTGAAAAGGACTATGGTCCTTGAAGGATATTCCTAAAAATGACTATCGTCCTTCAAGGATATTCCTGAAAAGGACTTTTGTCCTTCAAGGATATTGCTTGAAAGGACTGTCGTCCTTCAAGGATATTCATGAAAAGGACTATGGTCCTTCAAGGATATTCCTAAAAAAGACTATCGTCCTTTAAGGATATTCATGAAAAGGACTCTTATCCTTCAAGGATATTACTGAAAAGGACTATCGTCCTTCAAAGATATTCCTGAACAGGACTGTCGTCCTTCAAGGATGTTCCTGAAAAAGAATATGGTCCTTCAAGGATATTCCTGAAAAAGAATATGGTCCTTCAAGGATATGCCTGAAAAGGACTATCGTCCTTCAAGGATATTCCTGAAAAGGACTTTTGTCCTTCAAGGATGTTCCTGAAAAGAATATGGTCCTTCAAGGATATGCCTGAAAAGGACTATGGTCGTTCAAGGATATTCCTGAAAAGGACTTTCGTCCTTTAAGGATATTCATGAAAAGGACTTTTGTCCTTCTAGGATATTCCTGAAAAGGACAATCGTCCTTCAAGGATATTCCTGAAAAGGTCTATCGTACTTCAAGGATACTCCTGAAAAGGACTATCGTCCTTCAAATATATTCCTTAAAAGGACTATCGCCCTTCAAGGATATTCCTGAAAAGGTCTATCGTACTTCAAGGATATTCCTGAAAAGGACTATCGTCCTTCAAGGATATTCCTGAAAAGGACTTGCGTCCTTTGAGGATATTCCTGAAAAGGACTATCGTCCTTCAAGGATATTCCTGAAAAGGTCTATCGTACTTCAAGGATATTCCTGAAAAGGACTATCGTCCTTCAAGGATATTCCTGAAAAGGACTTGCGTCCTTTGAGGATATTCCTGAAAAGGACTATCGTCCTTCGAGGATATTCCTGAAAAGGATAATCATCCTTAAAGGATATTCCTGAAAAGGACAGGCGTCCTTCAAGGATATTCCTGAAAAGGTCTATCGTACTTCAAGGATATTCTTGAAAAGGACTATCGTCCTTCAAGGATATTCCTGAAAAGGACTTGCGTCCTTTAAGGATATTCCTGAAAAGGACTATCGTCCTTCAAATATATTCCTAAAAAGGACTATCGTCCTTCTAGGATATTCCTGAGAAGGTCTATCGTACTTCAAGGATATTACTGAAAAGGACTATCGTCCTTCAAAGATATTCCTGAAAAGGACTGTCGTCCTTCAAGGATGTTCCTGAAAAAGAATATGGTCCTTCAAGGATATTCCTGAAAAAGAATATGGTCCTTCAAGGATATGCCTGAAAAGGACTATCGTCCTTCAAGGATATTCCTGAAAAGGACTTTTGTCCTTCAAGGATGTTCCTGAAAAGAATATGGTCCTTCAAGGATATGCCTGAAAAGGACTATGGTCGTTCAAGGATATTCCTGAAAAGGACTTTCGTCCTTTAAGGATATTCATGAAAAGGACTTTTGTCCTTCTAGGATATTCCTGAAAAGGACAATCGTCCTTCAAGGATATTCCTGAAAAGGTCAATCGTACTTCAAGGATATTCCTGAAAAGGACTATCGTCCTTCAAATATATTCCTTAAAAGGACTATCGCCCTTCAAGGATATTCCTGAAAAGGTCTATCGTACTTCAAGGATATTCCTGAAAAGGACTTGCGTCCTTTGAGGATATTCCTGAAAAGGACTATCGTCCTTCGAGGATATTCCTGAAAAGGATAATCATCCTTAAAGGATATTCCTGAAAAGGACAGGCGTCCTTCAAGGATATTCCTGAAAAGGTCTATCGTACTTCAAGGATATTCTTGAAAAGGACTATCGTCCTTCAAGGATATTCCTGAAAAGGACTTGCGTCCTTTAAGGATATTCCTGAAAAGGACTATCGTCCTTCAAATATATTCCTAAAAAGGACTATCGTCCTTCTAGGATATACCTGAAAAGGACTATCGTCCTTCAAGGATATTCCTGGAAAGAACAGGCGTCCTTCAAGGATATTCCTGAAAAGGACTATGGTCCTTCAAGGATATTCCTAAAAAGGACTATCGTCCTTCAAGAATATTCCTGAAAAGGACTATCGCCCTTCAAGGATATTGCTTGAAAGGACTGTCGTCCTTCAAGGATATTCCTGAAAAGGACTATGGTCCTTCAAGGATATTCTTGAAAAGGATAATCATCCTTCAAGGATATTCCTGAAAAGGACTATCGTCCTTCAAGGATATTCTTGAAAAGGATAATCATCCTTCAAGGATATTCCTGAAAAGGACTTTGGTCTTCCAAGGATATTCCTGAAAAGGTCTATAGTACTTCAAGGATATTCCTGAAAAGGAGTATGGTCCTTCAAGGATATTCGTAGAAAGGACTATCGTCCTTTAAGGTTATTCCTAAAAAGGACTTTTGTTCTTCAAGGATATTGCTGGAAAGGACTGTCGTCCTTCAAGGATATTCCTGAAAAGGACTATCGTCCTTCAAGGATATTCTTGAAAAGGACTATCTCGTCCTTCAAACATAGTCTTGAAAAGGACTATTGTTCTTCAAGGATATTCCTGAAAAGACGACCACGAATTTGACGACCTCCGTGGCGAGATCGGTTAGACACCTCAACGCTAATCGTGGGGTCCCGGGTTCGATTCCCGGTGGAGGCAGAGTTGAGAACAACGCTTTTCTACTGCTTTCCAGTCTGGTTGTTGATTATATATGCTATATATGTATTTATCTTTAATATCTTTAATAATAATCTCTATTAACCAAAGAACAAGTATCCAATAGGTGTACAGTAATTATAACTAAGCATACGAAACATACAAAACATGATAACCTATTAGAATCTCTATGATGTTCACTGTTGCCTATAAAAGAAATCTATGTATAATATGTATACATTTCTTAAATATAGTAAGACTAGTACTCTTAACACAAGTCTTTAATGTACTTACCAAGGGGCTAGTTCAATTGGTGTAATAATGTCCAAATATTATTATTATTACTTATATTTTATTATTAAAATCAATTTTTTTTATGTAATTATGGATATATGTTTTATATAATTACTTATATAGTATCATGAGTAATGATAACCTGTTCACAAAAAACAAAACTTAATTATTCTTATTCAGTCAGACATTTGAATAAAGAGTTTAGGGTAATTAATATGATAAATGAAAGGATGTCATTAAAGTTCCTTGACATCTATTTTACCAACTTTTAAATATATATTAATTGTTTTCTAAATTCTCTTTCTTTCGGGAAAATAAAATCTTCATTAAATATAGGAAGAATAGTATCACAAGTTTAAGCCACGTGTTTTCATACAATAATGCTTATGCTCGATTTAATAACAATATGACAAAGACAAAATTGATTAAGCTTAAAAAGTGTCACCTGTCATTCCAGCGTAGAACTGTCATATGCAAACATTAATCAAAGTCTAACCGCAGCGTCACTTCTGAATAGTGCCCGACGAGTGTGTATGGGGAGGGCTTTTTAATTATAACCAGACGTCACAATCATTTTTCATCCCTAATTGCTATTTTTGTTGGCTCTACAATGCGCCTAATCAGTGTTATGAAGGCAAACAATTTGGAAATTAAAATGTCCAACTGCGTTTTGAAATGTCACTGCTGAAGACGTGGGCATTTATTTCACTCGGTTTCATTATTTTATTTTTTATTTTTAACGTAAGATATAGATTTAGATGGCAATAAGGTTGCTTTGTATTAAACATCAGTTGTATCTATGCTAGTGAGAAAACCAATTATAGACGATGAAATGATATCATTTCTACTACACTATTTTGTTAAAATTCTACGAATTAATTTAAATGTTTAGATTTTTCTTACAAACTTGTTATGCTGTCACAGCAAAAAATGGATTTTGTCAAAATAGACAATAGGATAAATAATTTGAATGGATATGACTATAATACAGTTCCACAGTCAAAACACGTTGGTGGTGTGCTCAGACCAAGGGTGTAATAAAACTAAGCACACGACAATTCAAACGGCAATAAAAGCCTCCGAGATTTCCCCGCAAAGTTCCCTACTTTGTGTCGACGAGATGTGTTGTAAACGAGGACGCGGTTGGGAATTAGTCGAGCAACTTCATTTTCATATTATCCTTACACGGAGAGGGAATAGGGAAATTGACATAATAAAATGAATACAGGAACCTGATTAAACTCCAGACTGCGTGTCAGCATTTGAATCAACGTGGTTAACTTATTTCAACAAAGTAAAACCCATAATTTTACTTAACTCCATCGGTCCTCAGTTCAGCAAGTTTAAGTTTGAGATTCAGTCTTAAAAGAGTATATCGAATCTTTGTATGAGCATCTTGAACTAAAATATTGGTAAAATATTAGAATGTTATTCAGCACACCCACCTGACACTTGCTATTATAATATTTCCCTGGTCCCCGTACTGTTGCCGATGTCTCCTTGAATACGCCGTGAATACCAAATTTATTCGTCCGACTCCCGAACAATGCTGCTGTGATAGCGCTATAAATACTGCTATCTAAAGTTTATTGCGGCTTTTATTTTCGATTTTGGTGCCAATTTCGAAAGGAACATTAGGAAGAACCCTTGATATGGAAATGTCTTTGATTATGTTTAAAAGATTTGTTTTTATGTAAAACCGTTGTTTTCCAAACCTTAGGAAAACATTCAAACCAAATTTCACTTACATCAAGCTCCTGCCAAGAAATAAATACTCCCATTAAATTATTGTCAGCCAATTTAGTCATAATTATGACTGATAAAATAAATTCTCTGGTTATTCTCAAATGACGCACAAAAAACTACTTCCATGCAACTTTTTAAGTTATGCGTATTATGAAAAGACAATAATATTTGCATTATGAATAATATGCTACACCCAAGTCGTTTTCATGCGTGAAAGAAGCGTCACAGTACCACATGATAGCTGTTTGCTGGAGCGCATTTCAACGATTGTATCACATTTATTTTTTATTCGATAGGGCTCGGATTTTGCGGCGCGGATTTTGTTTGAAATTGCATTTTTATTTTATATTTGGAACGCGCCGCGCCATTGCTGTGACAAATACCCGCGACGACGCTATGAATGACAATTGAGATATGTTTTTATAAAAGACGCAACGATTTTGCCTTTTATGCCACGAAAAAGAAAATGATAGCTCATAAAGTGACGGGAAAGTGATGACTGTCATTTTTCAAAGAATTTCGATTAGGTGTTTTAAAGGAAGTGTCTTTTTGTTTTTTCCTTTGACTTGATTGAACTGATCATTAATAAGGGAGCGGTGGCGCCGATAAGAACAGCTCTTGTTCGGGGTTGATGGGTGAAATATTAAATCATTAAACGTGAATGATGTTTATTCAAAATTTTGATAAATAAACTCATTTTCTTGTGACGTGCTCTCAAAAGATAAGAACGTTTTGATTTATGTTAAGTTATAGCTCTACCAGGAAAAAATAATTTTTTTATTACTATATGGGTAGAAAATTTACCGGTAACATTTAGGAAAGCACAAAATTATTTTTGTTATAAATAAAATTCTGATTTGATACAGAATTACTGCTTCATAATAAAACAAGAATTGAAACTTGAAATAAAGACATTCTACATTACATCTAGATACCACAATACCACTACAAAAAATTACTTACAACGGATTGAAGTCAAATAATTGAATTCATATAACCAAATTAGCATACAGGATTCCCGGCATACCATCCAATTGACTAAGTCAAAGGTGCATTAGGCACGATTCATTGAGTGCATATCAACCTTGGAATATTCCCTGTGGAGAGAATGTATCAGGGAATCTCAGGAATCTGCACACGGGAGCCCTAGTTACGTACTGACGTAGAGACAAGTGGTAAGCAATGACAGAAGATTATGTTGTATGTATGTTACTTTTATGTTGATATACTTAAATGAACTGCTCGACCATTTTTGCTTAGCAAGGTTAATTTGGTATCAAAATTTACAATTACGAATGTTTACACTGAAATCTTCAGTTGAGTTCTGTGTATCAATGTTTGCAAATTTGTGATAGTTTGTACATGAAGTCCACGCATAGGCAACTTAATTGCGATATACAACAAAAACTCACTAACGTATGTTCCGTAAAATAAGAGAGTTCAGATCCTTTAGATTCTGAAATTAGAAAATTTTAAGTCTGGTTAACGTAATCTTTCATCTATCTGCTCTTATAATCAATTTTCAATTAGACTCTTTTTGACTGACAGATGATTATCGTGAATAATTGTCATCTATCAGTCGCCTGTTGTACGGCTAATCTCTAAGCTCTGGTGAATACGTTTGATTAGGACGCCTAGACGAGCTTCATTGATTTACCGTTGGCATCTATTTTAATCCCGATCCAGGCTTACGACAATTGATGCCTGGGATTTACTCCAGACAATCCATATAATTAGGCAGTGATTAGACAATTACTTACCACCTAATCCTGCTGTAGTATTTGACAATATGAGATTTTCAACGGCTAAGTGGCTTAATGACTCGCTACTGTCAGTATAAATAATTAAAGAATTGTATCCTTCATGAATCACAATTAAAAATTATACAATTTAAGGCATTGAAAAAGGCATCAAATTTAAGCATCTATATGTTATAAATACGTTTAATGTAGCAATGAATCGTTGAGTTGATTTGAAGCTGAAATTATTTGGATGACATAATGAGAAATTTTTTAAACTCGAAGGTATATGTGAAGATCAGACGTCATCAGTCAGTAATTTTGCTATCAGATAAATTTATAATACCGTGCGTGACGTTAGCACGTTTTAAATTTTCCAGTTTCCCTAATTGAGCAAAATGCGTTGGCGCGTATTAAGTTCCCGTTTATCCGTTTAAAGTGTCGCCGATAGGTTATGTCCGATCGGCCAATATCGGACGTTAATCGGCCGTTAGCGAGGCATTATTCACAGGCACGCGTTGCAACATATCCTGCCTCCCCACACGACCCCCTTGTTTACATTCTAGACCAGAAAACCTAAATAACTACGCAACAACTACCCGTTTTGAACTCTATGTTAAGAAGAATAAAAGTTAATTGAAATTCGTATTATATCAGAACTTATGACGTTTGTACACTGACAGCACACGTCCAGCTAATCCAAGCCAATATATTCCGTATTTCACGTCAAATAAAATTAATCCCTTTAAACGTCCATATAGGACCGTTGGAAACTGCCCGTTCAGGGATTTATGCATGTAGTTATTTGGGAGTTAGTACTCGAAAATGAGCCCTATGTCCTAGGCGATATAGGACGCTGATACACAGATTTGTGATATATGATTATTATGCCAATAACGAATGGTCACAGTTGCGAACGATTAATTATTTGTAAACAATATCGATGTCTGGTTTACACGAGTATTCGGGATTCATTGTGAGAACGTGCTCGGTTTGGCATTTGCAGAATATTTCCTAGCCTGCATATGCTTAATAAGTATTTATGGGCACTACCAAATGCAGATAAAACATATTTTCCATTCGCTCTTTTTCCGTTTAAGTATACTTAGTTCTGATAAATATTATAGATAATCAATCAAAAATATTGTATCCCGCGTAGTAACTACTAGCTACTGAGATGTACCGAAGGAAATAAGCTGCGAGATAAAATATATCCGTATAACAATATAATGTACTATAAATTATAATTTTCAATATATTCAATTTTAAATCATAAAAAAGGACAGTTTTCCACAATTTCATGTATTTACAGGGCCATTTCATACCTCTAGCCCAAGCTAAGTTAACACCTAGACTCCCACTCGTTCAGTTCAGGTAAGCCGTTCACTGAACAATGAACGGAGCGGGCACGCATCCTTTTCACGCACTACCCGCCGGTAGTGGAGCGAACTATCACGCTATCTTCACGCTCCGCGGAGTGGAAGCCTTCCACTTCATCAGGCTCACCGATAGCACGTGACACGAGACGTCACTTTAAAGCCTGTGTTTGTGATATAAACTGTGGTAATAGCTGTGGTAATACTATACTAAAATGGTTGGTGGGTGATAGTAATGAATGTGATGGAATTGATAGTTCATTTGTTTATTCTAGCCGTCTTATGAAGCTTTTGAATGCAATAATAAAAGAAATTACATAACAATTTTATTAATTAATGAGTACTAATTTTATGAAAATACTTTTAAACATCTCTGTGATATCTGTCTATAAGTAACAAGCTTAATATATACCTTAAATAACCTTAGTATAGAATCTCATTGTCAGTTCGTTTCATTCACACCGGGATCAAAGTTAAGTATGAGAAATGACACGCTCCGTCGCCTCTACAATAAGTTCATTAAAAGCAGGAAGCTTCGCCATCGCAGCGCATAATTAAGCAACATTTCCACTCATCCCTTTCAACACACGGAAAGAACGGCATCTGTCACAAACAAAACAAGAAAGCTTAAACGCTCCGAGTTTTAATGCCGCGCTCCCAAAATGAATATTTATAAGACGCGTCAACTGTTAATCTGTTTATTGTTACGAATCACGTGAATTTTGACTGATGACAACGGCACAATAGATGTGAAGATCATTCACAAAGCGTCTCTGCAAACATTGTCAACTCAATGTCGCTATTCAGCGCTAAGTTTCGTTCTCGTGTTCAAGTCCCTCGGGAAGACGTTCGTGCTAAATGAAGCACATCTCTCGCTTAACGTTCCTTGCAGCTGACTTAAGGCATTAAAGAACAAAAGGCTCAAGTTAGTAATAACGCCTCTTCTGGTGCTTATTTGAAGGATTCTTTGAGAACAGCTTACCAGTAATTCGCAGATTAAAGCTGAGATTTGCCTTTGAGTGTTTTGAGTCGCTGTATGAATAGAGCTTTACGTTTTACATCAGAGTTAATTTATTCATAATAAGAAACATAGCCTTATTAGAAAATCGTATGACTGCAAAAATCCATAGTACGAGTAGATTATTGACGATAATGATGTCAGATGATATTACGACATTACAAAGTACGTGACAAAGGGACTATTATGCATCTATGTATGTGGTGTGTTATGTGACTATCAATCGTTTACTTATATATCATATTTATGCCATTAAAAGTAATAGTTTTGAAAGCCTTGAAGGTGCCTCTAAGGTTCTGTCCACCCCGACAACTTTACAATCTCGTAACTGAAAAGAAATATATTACATTTATGAATTACCTTACAATGCAATTATTTGCTATTTTTGGGCGTATAATATCAATTCCGATAAAAAGGGCACATAATATCGGCTATAACTACGATATTTTAGTAACGTTGGTCAAGAAGCTTACTCGGTATCTATCTATTTAAAAAGCCACTGATTAAGTTCTAACAGTACTTCATTAAGACTTTTGCTATGAATAGCCTGATGAGTTGTAGCGGCACCGCGTTGCCTTAATGTTGTCTGCAACTTACACGGGAGCCATAAACAACTAAGATTACAAATGGACATCGTAAATCTCAACAACACTTGCATTTAAAGGGATATTAAGCATTCTACACGCGGATCTTAATTACTTGTATGATTCATACGGTAATTTATTAGTATCGTAAATATATTCAATTTAGTCGTTCAATATACGAGTACATCATGTTCTTTACTTTGATTGAATGTGTCTTTCTGTCAATATGAGGTTTAATCTAGTTAAGAAGCAACATGTCACCAATAACTGAAAGGAATGTTTTACAATCCTAATATAATTGCCAAAATAATAAAACTCTAGAGCTCTACTACTATGGCTTTTATAAACTGCTAGTATCAACTACATTTTTTATATTCAAATCGAATATTTTTTCTTTATTTTAGACAGCGTCTTTAATACGCAAATAAATGTTGTCAGAAACATTAGGATACTCTCATACAGTAAAATTTCATAGAATAAACAACAGACAATCAGTCACTTAGGCGAGTTTCTTTGGGGCTACTTCATCCATCTTAGTCGGTGACATTTTGGCCAAAGAATAAAGGTCGAATTAGATACAGCTGCTCAGTAAAGGATAGTACGTAAGAGTACAAGATAAATGTATTGCAAATAAATTGAATAAAATACATTTTAGAAAAATATAAATATTTGCATTAATTTTTATATTTATTTTAGTCATTTGCAGCTACAATTGATTATCTAATCCTTACATGAAAATATTACGTAGAAACCCCAAATTCAAAATATTTTTAGTATATATTTATTTAACATTTATTATGTTCTTTATATTTTTAATACAACAGTTTTCTAGTGAAAAATAATACTCGTAAATTAGTAATAAAAATGTCAACTATAAAGAATAGATCAAAGCACCCATTCATCTATGTATAAACTGGAGTACATCTGAAGCACCTGAATGAGCGAATCGATAAATCAGGCAACAAGTTCCCGTGTTTGGGTGACAGCGGACCGAGCAGGGCCCAAGTGGCGTAAATAATTGATAAATTGCCACGGAGCTCCCCGAAGTGACCCGGGCCCAAACTCGGAATTTACGACCATTTAATTGTAGCTTAATTCCAGAACTAGTCTTGGCCTCATGAAATATAGTTTGTCAGACTTTCCCGACGGCTTCTGATTTAGTCAGACGTGATATTTCGCTTGCCAAAATGTTTTGTGCACAGATTTGAGGTAATTTTGTTGCGGCGAAGTTTAACTCTGATACGGGATTTGATTCAATAATGTTCTATGCGGTATACTTCAATTAGAGAGGAGTGCGGTATTCATATTGGATCTGTAATTAACTGCTCATCATGTGCAATTATGAATGAATTAGCGATTATGTAATTTGTGTTTATTGTTTTAAATTTTTTTATGAATCTATATTTAACGAGAAGGAAAAATATCTTGTGTTATTAAGCCTATACCCGAGAATCCGGTAGGTAGGTTAGATACGATTGCTGATCACTTATTTAACACTTTCGGAGATTTACATGAAAACATTTAACTATTCCTTTAAGAATGAATATAACATTAGCAACGTATTATTCACTGAAGTCACAATGTCCATAACATATAATATATTAAATTTATAATCTTAACTATTGAAACTTTTCTATTTATCATATTAAAAACTCTCCATTGCACACCCTTTATTACCTCCAAATTCAATTACAACTAACCCTATTGACACATGACGCAGCTGAATGGAAAAGCCTATATGAAGACCGCCTAATAAGTGTTCACAACATTAGGAAAACAAACTCTGTGCGCAAATAAGCAACTCCAAAGACAAGTGGCAACTACTAATCATGTTAGCCTTATTAATTACTTCCCGAGGCGCTGTTATTGCCGAATGAAAATGTATGGCAGGCGGGGAACGAACTTAGTTTTGTTTAGTGCACTGTTTGCACAAGACTAATGTAGTTTTCATGTTTGCTCCCAGTATTGACAGAATTGACTACGTGCTATTTTGTGTCTGGAGAGTTGCGGGGAAAGTATGGTGCGGTTCATTAGGTACTGTTTTTTTTGTGTTATTAATTTTCATTAGTTAATTAAACATGCATTGTAGTTGTTTGATAAACAAAGCAATGTATTAAATTATTTACGTAAGATAATAAAAGTACCTACGGAGTTAAAGGAAACGAATTATTCTTAAGCGCGTTGCCATGTGCGCTTGGTTCCATAAATGTAAATTATTATATATTAATTTTTTTTCTCTATTTGTGTCTACTTGTGTCTATTTGTGTTACTGCGTCTAGTGTGAATAAAAGGAATTTTATTTTATTTTATTTATTTATTCTATTAATTAACAAATTCAAGATCTGAGCGATTACTTTTATTCCTTTACCATATAATACTATGCAATCCACTTATTTCTACTTATTTGATCCAGCATTAAACTTGGCACTCTGCTCTTGCAGTCCGTAATAGAATTATGCGCTGGAATTCGCAATTGGATAAATGGCGGATACGCGGAGATTTTACATCGCAGTACACTGGGAATTGCATATGACACAGTGTGGTTGGGCGGGGGACTATCGTATGCACAGACGCATGTCACCATTGCCACTCTTGATTCAATTATCTGACTAATGTTTGATGAAAAGGACGGGAATGGCAATGTATTGATATTGGATTTATAATAAAACTGGTACGGGGAGCTTAGCGTAGTTTATTACAATCTAAAAGTTTCGAACCGAGCATTGACAAAATGATTTGTGAAAATGATAATTTTCAATGCATTACTTGGTCTTAGAAGGCTTATAAAACTAAAACAGATTTGGAACAATATTTAGAGATACTAATACATACAATGTATTTCATGATCAATCACAGAAAATATATCAAAACAAGGTAATTAAGTATATTAATGTCAAGTAAACAAGTATACACAGAACTCCATTTCCAAACATTCTTTTACTAAAATACAGAACATTGAACGGGCGACCAACCGTCACGGCAGTCACCCATCACCCTTATTAGCCACATCGGATGAAAGCCTGCGCCAGATAATTGAATGAACGTGTGATTCAGTGGTTGTGTCGTGAGCCCGTACGAGCCACTGCTATTAAACCGCAGTATGACATGTCCAATTAACAGCGAAATCCAATGTAAAATGTCCTCGTTGCCGCCATTTTGTCAAGGACGACTCACGGCGAGCTTCATTATATTACATAGACGGAGATTTTTGTATTAGAATGGGTGTTAGTAAGAGTTCTTGATTGTATGATATAATATTGAATGTCTAACACGGTTGTTTTTGTGTGCTTGTTGATCAGTGTTTAAATCCTTTTGAATCAGATCCACATTCCGTCCAATATCTAGCTCTACTACTGTCACTCACGTTTATAGGGACAAATTAAAAAACCCTTGACATAAAAAAATATTACAAGTTCCAGACCAGTCTATAATTAATTTTATATTCGTATCTCTAACACGTAGATAGAATCACAAAACGAAACTGTAATTGAAAATGCGTTAGAAGCTACACCCTTCATCTGTCCCTTTTGGTTTATCTAGCAAATGAAGTTGAAAATTTATTCAGAATAATATCATCCAAAGACCCCGTTGTGTCAACTTCTCAAATTATAATTCAACTTTAAACTATCACGAGAGCGGCATTTGGGTCCCCGAAAATACGTTTTGTTTGATCGAGTGTAACTAATTTGCATATTGTTATACGCGGCAAAACTGATATAATATATAATTATAAAGACAGCGGGAAAAAAGTGAATATTGTTTGATTTTATATTTTATCTAACATTGCTCATTTAAATATACGTAAACGTACCCTTTAAATTACCAGAGTAATGAAAAAATTCGTGTTATGCTGTATGCATATAAATTTATTTATTTTTGAGTATTGCTATGTCCCTCTTAATAAAGATTAGTCAGTATCAAATTCAAAACAACATTCCCTTTGCTGTTTAGTCCAAAACATTACACGTACCTACGTACCCTTTTGTTTACCAGATTTAAATGTTGAACAAAATCCGTGTCCATTAATTGCCCTAACGCCCATATAAATTGCGGTCAGCCTGCAGCAGAGGGCAGCCGAGATTAATGCTGGTATTAATCGACTGACCAACAATCTGATTCACAAGACTGCAGGTGCCTGAAATAGTACATGTTTGTTTATGCTGTTTAAAGAGTATTAATATGCTGTAATGAGAAGAATCACGTTGATAGCCCATATACATAAAATATAAAATTGGATAAGATGTAAGAGAAATGTACGTACACGAAATGTTTCAATGAACATGTTTTGATGATATTAGAAGAATTCAAATAAAGGTGACATAGGTTTAACTTACCTAAACGTTCCCATATAAACGGAAATATGTAAGAATATCTATTAATATACCTGCATACATCATCATGAAATGCTTTATTAAATTATTATTGCCCTATTTATCTTTTAATATAATATGAGCAATAGGGTTTTTTCTTTGTCAAAAAGGATTATTATATAAACATGACATTAAAACCTCTTTTCTTTGACGAGCCCATCAAATAACAGTTTTGTCAGCACCCATTCCGGCGGTATATTTATTTAGGAGCAAAACTAATCAACGCAATTTCACGCCACGCATGGCATTTGGCAGAGTGAACAATAGTGGTGGATAATGTAATTTAATTTTGTTGAAGACGGGGTCACTTGAGGGCTTACTACGTTAACTCGATGATAACAACTAGACTATATTTCGATTACTTCTGTGTTAACCTGATTCTAGTATTTTAAAATGCTTTATATTTCTGGTAGACATATCTAAAGCTACGCAGATCCACAACTATAGAATAAACCAGAAACGTTTAAGTTACTCCGCGTTTGTTTTTATGATGAACAAAAGTATACCAAGGTGGTAAATTTAAACGTACGAGTTCCTCAAATGAAAGAATTTTGAAGTACTTAATTATCCGCCAATTCCCTAAGATACATTATGTACTGGTCACTACACATATAAACCAGACCCATTTCCCTGAAGAAACCTAGACAGAGATCACTATTGTATCCTTGGCAACATAAAACTATATTTACCAGGTTAATGACATATTTATTTATAAAAAGTGTTTTTTTTTGACTTTCAATAAGTGATTTTATGATCCTTATATTTAATAAAAAGATTTTCATTTCATTTTCATTCTATTAGGCTCGACCAAAACCTCATGATGAAATATAAGACAGCGCTCAAGTTAACAGTTTTACGGACCGTAGTAAACTTGTGTATCTGCAGAGGACAGTGCCAGCATCTGTAGCTAATGATATCGTCCGACCACCGACGGAAGGGGAATGGGCAACTCTGTGCATGGCCCAAGTTATGAAAGATAGAGGTATGAGCTTGTTGCCTATGAATACATATACAGTGTTATAGATGGTAATTTAGCTAGCTTCGATGGTACTTTTCAAAATTTGTAGCATTAGCGGATAAAACATCGATGATTAACTATTAGGTAGAATCGGTTTTAGCCTACGTAACACTGTGAAATTTTGAAAGTAATTGGTTAATGAATAATGATATTGGATAATAACACGTTTTGCTAATGATATACGAGTATATACCCTTTCACCCCCACGTATAAATATTCTACTTACATACCTTTTCCGCGTATAGAACATCAAATATAATTTTCAGTATTATTTGCAATAGGTACTTTATCCTTCAATATGCAAGAGTATTCTTTCTTTATCCTATGTTAATACTTTGACAGCGTCTATTCAGAATTTATTACTTATATTTATTTTCTGTCTTACTTTATAAATAACAAATCTTTTTTTCCGCTCCGCCCATGTCTTGGGCCACATCGCCTCCCTCATGAGTGGCGGGGTCATTAGCTAAGCACGCACCGCGCCCGCATGTCGCAAGTTTATCTTCGGCTAAACTGTTTATACTGGCCAGCGCAGGACTCGATTAGCCACCCTTTGATCGAATTAATCGCCGATACGACCCTTTGTCCATCGCGTCATGATTAGGTAATATATTAATGGGAATTTACTTTCATATAGGTATCGTATGTGTGTACCTATAAATATATTTTTAAATGATTCATTACAATGTATTGCCTTATACTCATATCACGTCAACAGTGAAATGTAACAAAGGAAAAGGCGGTGCCATTAAACGCTGATATAGCATACTACCTGTCACGCTGGATACTAGCTGGATCTGGTGTAAATCAGATTCGATATAGCCCTTGATGACCTTCCCTTATTTCCAAAACACATGCACCTCTACTACGTAGGGATAATAGTCCTAAAGAATATGTCGGAAGCTATCTTATCTTAATATGCGAGAAAATGCTGGTCAGAATTCTAATATTAGGTGAACGTAACATTTCTCTCAGACATCAGACGCGAATTTAAATTCAGGAGGGCGGTCAAACGTGGCTATCATATAAATCTATTTGAAAACTATATCCGATTGGCAGCAGTAAAATTTTAATCCACTTTTGAATATTTTAAATATCACATTTCAATGCGATAGTAAAACTGCGCCCACGGCCCGTCGGTTTTATATCGCTAGAATTGAATCAATTGAACAGGGTTACTGGAGTTTTTTTGTGCGAAAATAACAGTTTAAAAATGTTATTTTATGAAAGCTAAGTAACATCAAATGCTATTGTTCATGACAGTTGCGTTATGTTGAAGCATAAAAAAGAAAATCTATGTGAACCGTAATTTTATATGCCAAAAAAGGTTATTGATGTTTTTAAGCTTATGACTTCTACTTGTTTGGGATATTTATATATGTTTAATATATTTATATCAATTACGATTTATTTATTTCTTCCTTATTTATATTAAATATACATTCATTATCTTTATTTTTTACAAATAAAGTTATTGAAAGTCTTACATATCGTTTACTAAACGAGCTAATATGTAGTAAGTTTTGTTTTGCAACTGGCTTTATGTTAAAATCAGTTCAGGTGCCGAGCCCTGAATAAGGTCGGTTGAGCAATCAAATTTATCTCTCGGAAGCCACTGCAGTGAATAAATGGAGTTTTTTTCCTTTGAAAATTGCGATCACGTTTCTAATATAGTGAAAACAATATTCTAGTGACCGGGTGATTTCATCACATGATGTTACGGATATTGTGTTTTGGCTTTTGAATTACAAAGTTTGTTTGAACAAATGGTGCCTTTTTATAATATTCTACTTGGTTTATTGTATTTATTGTATATAATGTACTTAGTTACGTGTTTAAAAAAAAACTTGGACTGTTTATTACGTACCAGAGTTTTTGCTCGCCACTCAATATTAGTTTAATACAATAATAATTAATAACATACACTGTTACTACAAGATATGTAATCTTAAAGATTTGTACATAAAATTACCATTGATTCTGTACCAAATCACCAAAGCACTAAGCTGGTACTTTAAATATCGCATCATTCTTTGTGTTTAATGTTTCAAAAATTGACATTTCGTAAATCGGTTCATCATATCATAATGCGCGATCGAACTTTGCAATTTGGAAACGAGGCGAGGGTGTACCACATAACCAGCGCATCAATACTGCGATATAAAAATCGCATTAATCGCACTTATCTTGGCGATATTATTTAATGGCGCATCGTTCCGCGGTTGTTTGTTACTTTTTATATGGAGAATAGGATGATACAAGCCTTCGATAACATTTTATGCCAGTATGACATTATCGTTTCGTTCAATATCTGTATTGAAAATTTAATCAGCTTTTTCTGGCTACATTCTTGTTGTTTTACATAGTATTATTTATTCTAATAGTCTTAAGAATAGTATCCCAACAAAGTTAATTGCCTTGAGTTAAAGCTATTTTTACCTTCACATTGTGTTATACTATAAAATGTCTGATGCGATCTCGTAACTAACCACAAATAGGTGATTTTCATACACATCAAATTGCCTCAAAAGCATTCAATTCTTCGAGATAATGGCATCCCAGCTCTTTAATTTAATATCAAACCGCAACTATTCTTCTCTAACCACAAGGCAGCTCCAGTAACCGCCAAACAATAAGTGGAAGCCATCAAACGATATTATTTCCCTAAACTCTTCCCTTAAAGGACCGATTTGCATGAAATATAAAGGTGACCGCAGACATAGTTTTAGATTGTTTATAGCGGTCGCTCTCTGGGATTCGATTCTCGTAACAAGATGAAATTAATGAAACCGAAATTTCTTGGTGTGGTTTGATGCATTTATAGGTGCCATGAAGATGTTAAGTGGTCTATATGCATGTTAACTTATTTACGGAAAATCACTATTTTTTATAATTTTTTACTCGTACAAATAATGTACTCGTTTATATATGTTCGTTACAAAGAGATTGATTCTGTGAAAAGTAGGTATATTATAATTTATCAGTTTCTAAAGGACACTCAGCGAGAACACAAGCTTATATGTGACGCCCTTTTTTCGTACAGAAAAAATATTTGTACTAAGACGAACGTGTTTAAAGACACGAGACAATAATTTCGATAGTTTGTGTTAAGAGAATCGTCTCCGTCCGCTGTAGTGGGCCACGAATTCTTACCCCTGTTCCTTTATTGTTTTCCTTTGCATTTATGAAAGCGGATAACGCGCATGAATTTATTGGCCACCACTAGCTAAACAAAGGGCTCGTGGACAATTGTTTTGTATGCCCCGTTTGCCGCTTACCAAACAACGGAAAGCGAATACTTTATATTATGCAGTATTCGGAATGTTTTGTATGTATTTCCGTACCTACGTGGTGTAGTTTTAGTTTTGTTTAGTATTTAAACTAATTAGGCTAAACTTGCCATACATAAGGAATATTAATTATAACAAGTTACTTTTATAGGACGTGAAGACATATACATTATACGTACTATGTATGTATGTATAATTAAAGTTTACTTTAATAGCTTAAAGATCTTCAAGAATAACTAATAGGTCAATACAGACGTCTGCTACATACATTTTCTCCATTTCGTTGTTATAGAGGTCAATAGCTTGGACTAATACATACCTATTCAATTCCTCATCATTATAATATGAGCTGAAATGGAATCTGCAGCCACAATTGACATGCTCGACGGTTTTTCTAATCGACCGAGCTAATTCTATTATACGGAGCTGTCAATTGAATGTCATATTGATGACAATCGAATCTCGATCACACTTGGGGTCCATTGAAGGGGATTTATCATTTACGAGTTTTATTTCATCGGAGTTAAAGAGCACTTTGCGGTTTTTTATTTAATTTATTTTCCATTATATATGTGCATGTATATGTCGTGGTGAATACTTGATAGGGTGGGAAGAATTACGTCATTTATGAAATCGATGCACAGAATTATAGTGTGTGTATTAGAGTAGTGTGAGCAATTGTATTTATTATCAAATCACAGTCTTATACAGTACTCTGTATTTGCCATTATGAAAATAAAGCACAATAGAACAGTACATTTTGTATTACGCGTAAGTAAAATATTATATTAATATCAAACTCATTCCAAAATATATTGGCAAAGGTACACACCGTTCTACCAAAGGGTGGTCTCAAATCGCGGCGCAAAATAAACAAAACGCTTCGATTCAATTAATATATTAAGCCGCAAGAAGACCAGTGAATAACAGAATTATAAAAAAGCCATTAGATAGCCAAATGATGGATGAACGTGATCCCGATCCATTTCAATTACAATGTTTATTTATACATTAAATTTGTGTATTCATATTTAGAAAGGGTGAATCGGGAATGTATAAATGGACGTCCTGTCCAGGAGTAATTTGGGATGAAACAGGGTTATTATTTAGAATGTAAAATTACTATAACGAATTTTTATTTAATTCATAGAGTATTTCAAAATGTATTAACATAGTCCAGTCAGTGTACACTATAAGTTCTGAAAACAAATATCATTAAATATATTAGGCTCAATAATGAACACCAGTTTTAAAGTATCTTTCACTTTTTGAGGTTTAATATGTTACATCTAGTAGACAACGCCTGTTATTTAAGATTCGATACACACATCACTTAGTTGAGGTATAACATTTCGAGCATTGTTAAAGGAATTATTATAGAATATGAATCAAAGTTTGTGTACGAGAATATTTTCACCATCGCATATATAAAACACTTTTAGGAAAATTCATCGTTGGAAAACCTTGTTTATGATGACACAGTTTACCTCCTGTCACGTTAAGCGCGGACTGTGTACTATCTGGATAACTAGCTGTCATTTTTCCACGCATGTTGTAGGAGGAAACTAAGGGGCTAGGGGTAAATGGAATCTATTGGGCGATAGACTAGTAATCTGTAAGCAATGTTCCAAATAACATCACAACCCCATCGAAAGAATATTCATGCTAAAAAGTGAACTAGGAGATTGTCGTGTCTCCGAGGTTCTGTCTACCGCAAAAGGAATTAAGGAACGTGAATGTATATGTATGTTTAATCATTAACATCTTAGCATTACTTGTTTGCTTATAAATGTCTTCCATTTTTCCAAATAAGGATACAAAACGTGTAATTATGATAGCGGTGCGATATGAACCATCCCTCACGCTAACCAGAAGTGATGAGATGATAAATCAACGCAACTTGATTTACACAGTCGTTATGACTCTAACTGCCACACTAAATAAAAATACCAACCCTTTATGATGTTCAGGTAACGTTATTACAGTGGAAGATATATGGTGGAGGAATTTTCGTATCTTTGAGGAAGAAGGCTAAAAAGAAAACACAAAGAGTCTCACACTGAATAACTATGATCTGAAACGTTGAGGAAATCATTCATTCATTATTTCTAAAAAGGATTATAAACAAATGTTGCGAAATATATTCGTTAAATAAACATTCTTTCGCAAAAATAACACAACACTTTAAATTCAGTTTGTAAATACAATACTATATTTGTAAATAGAATAACAGAGCTATCCGGTTGGAATTCTCTGAACAAAATTCAAACAGCAGTAAATACGAGTATCATTCAGTTTTTGTGCAGGAAAAACTGCTATTTGAGATGTTAATGCGCTACGATGCTACGAGCTACGGACGCTCCCCGTAGACCGTCTACGGATACGTACCGTTAGCAAGAACGTTTAGCTAGAAGAGTTTATAAAATGCCAATAGACCTTCCAGCTTATTGAGTTGAATGTAAGCTTGCTGATTTTATTTTATTCTGTAAGCTACACCGGTCTTCTGTTTAAAATATATGCAAACAAAATTAAAGATATATTAACTGTTAAAGATATTTTAACTGTTTTATACTGTTTTAACCGACAATATAGCTGTAAGGATTTTGTTGATCCTTAAGTATGTTTGTGTCACTGATATAAATTTGAACATTAATATGCAAAAGTCGAAATAAAAAAGTAAATATTCCTGCTAAAAGAAAATATTAAGATTATTTTTACATAAGAAGCTTCTGCTGTCGCTACCCCAAGCGAACTATAAGCAAGCGCTAAGCGTCCGAGCCGTTAACTCAACGTCACTGTATAAAATAACCATCTGCGTGAAACTCCCTGATCCCGGCAAAAACTCTCTTTGTGGCAGATAAACTCGCTTTACATCCCCTCTTATGATATGTCTATGTACTTTAACAGTTTATGTGGACGTAGAGACTCTCGGCACGATTTTTATTGAGCTTATAGATTTTTATGACCCGATATGGCAGTGTGGGGCATTGTTTATTGATTCCATGTGAGGCGAGGCGCTCTTAACTGTCGATCGGGGTTTAGGCAAAAAGTTATTGCTTTCCAATGCACTAGTGCTATCTGTATTGTAAAATACCCATATGGATAAAGCTTACACTGTACTCGTATATGGTATTGTATCTGAATTCAATATACGTTTATATTTGCACTATTGTAGCAGTCTGATTTTAAGAGAATGGTTTTATTGATTTATTAGAACAACATTCCTTGTCATTATATCTGAGCTAACTTTCATGTATAGATCTTTATAGTATTATTATATATTATTTATCGATTCAATGGTAACATGTATGCAACTATAAACATAACTATCATATTAAAACAAACAAAAGAGTAATAACCGAGTTTCAACCTATTTCATATCAGAGTACCTTTGTGGCTCTCTATACGAAGCGCAGTACTAATTACCTTCTAAGCCAAACCTTAGGAACAATTGATAGATATTAATACTTAGGCTAGACGCTAAGCTGTACTAAATCTGCGGCATCGAGTAACCTGAGGTATGCCTCTGAAGCCAGTCAACAGTCTGCAGCTTTGCTAACTTGATCCTAGAGCGCTGTATTGCACAGATAACAGAGGATTCAGACACTATTTAGAACTGTTCAAATACTCAAACAGTTCTGAAGTTCTAACTGATGGCTATTGATAGTCCAGTCGGGCTTTGATATTACCTGTATAATTATTGAAAGCGTTATGTTGTAAGGAAGTCGTATAAATAAGACGAAACGTATATTTATAGTTTTATGTTCATCTGGGATTTATGTTGTCTAAACTTTCATCTTGATCGTATGTAAGATGCAATAAAGAAGTTATCGTAAGTGTGCTATTATTTTCTTAATTAATATAACAAAGGTGTGATAGCTTTTATAGGACCATATTTAAATATAGAGTAACTATAAATATATACATTGGAAGGCGCACAAAGGTTTCGCGTTTAGTCAACTAAAGCGAGGGATTTGTTTATCATTGTTTTGCACAAAGTGTAATTTGTGCTCGCCAAATAAAGGTGTCATTAATTAAACTTGACTTGTCTCGAGTTCGGCCAAATTGGGGTTGATTATATTGTTGGTTAAACTGAAATCAATATTACCCCTGGCTTGCTTATTTAGTGTTGCTCAGTTGTTATTACTTGTTTTGTTTATATTCGTAGTTTGGTGGAAAGTTTAGCCAACGGTTATAATTTATTTATTAGTTAACTACCAATAGGAGTAGTAGTTTGGTTTAGATGGTTTTAAAATCAATATTTATAAGCTTTATAAAATAAATAGCTTAAATTAGATGAAAATAATAATATGTAGTGTAACTTTTACTCGTATATTATGCATATGCCTTGAAGGATTCGAATCTATTGTATAAATCTAGGTTAATAAAACTTAATAAAAAGATCTATCATCTTTACCAAGAACTACAACATTATAAAAACTTTTCTATTAACTAACAATACAAGGTACATCGTATGCGAGTGTACTGTAGTAAATTCTCAGCCAGGAACATAGTTGGTGGTTCCGCATCACGGTTTCGCGCAAAGGGATTCCGTTTGTCTTCAAACTTTGTGGTCAGACTTCCCGCACTCTTTCCAAAGGGTTAAACTTTTTATTACTAGTCTGGCTTTGCTACCACTCACATTATTAGATTTCTTATGCTGGGTACTTAGATCTTCTGTAGTAGTTGGTTCGTAGATTGAGATATATTTATTTCTGATTGTGTTATTTTTAAACTAAGGAGTCGATAAGATGTATTTTGGTGTGAAATAATACCTTAAGTACTGTGACAAATCTAAATTACAGTATAAAAATATGGGAACAAATATCATAACGTTCGAAATATGTTGAAAAAACTATATAAATAAATTGGATTCAGTGGATAGAGATATATGATAGCAGGCTGAGCATTCCATTTTGTAATATGAATGTAGTTCTAAGTTTTAAAAACATTGTTACATATGTTGCTGAACATTGTATGCGAGTACACACTTTGCATATTAATATAGTTTGCAATAAATTAATTACCTAAACAAGCTTAATGGGTCAGTGAATAACTGTTCCCTAATTTAATATTAAGTTTCCCTAGAGACTGTAACTATGTGGATCCTCTTAATAAATCTCCCAGTTAAGGTCCCGGGTTCAATTCTGAGGGGAGTTAGATCCGGTTTGGATGGGCGAGGCTCTTTAAAACTGACCGTTGGCTTAACTTTGTAATTGGAAAGAATTTACGACGATCCGCACTCAGGCAGGGGATGAACGTATTTGAGAGAGTTGTTTATTTTATAGCATGAATAAATATATCCAGAATTGAGCAGTCTTTCCATTTATATATTTAATAATTCTTACAGTGAATCCGATGTTATATGTGTCTGTCAATTAATTGTTGAAAGTTTAAGTGAACACAAAGTAAAAAAGTTAATTTAACCTCAAGTAATGTCGAAAAAGTTGAGCCCTTACTATTTCCTAACGAGATTCTACAAGTAAAATGATACGCAAACTTATTGAAACCTGGAAGTGATCTTACTAATTGTAATGACAATATTCTATAAACACAAATTCACAATTATTTCTATTAGTGAAATCACTATAATACTAAGTTTGATACATGTAGTTTATATAAATATCTAGTTTATCTATGAATATTTCAAGTTTATCTAGAACTTAGGCTGTTTAGACTAGTCCACCCTTAGTCTCAAAGCAGTCGGGGCTAATATGCCTGAGATTGTTCGTAATGCGCGCTCCGTCACGTCTCGCCACTGCTGTCAAAGGAACTAATCCAAACTATGATTAATTGAATTTGAAACTGAGTCGTGCTTCGCCCAATACGCAGGGAAACTATTCTGTGTAGTTGTAGAGCTGTAATATTAAGGTAATCGTGCAACAACTTTTCATCGCAATTTAGTTATCATTAAGCATTCAAGCATCCATCAAAATCATTCAATTTTACTTACTAGATGAAATCGAAATACTTCATTTCGGCACAAATAAAATGTTGTGTCCAGTCATATAAACATTAACATACATACACATCACGCCTGTAGAAGGATAGGCAGATGTCAATGAAAAACGGAAGCTATTTGTTGTAATAAAATTTAATCAGATATAATATAGCTTATGAATACATTATTTTATCTTTCATATTCGATGCTTAAGGGTATTGTATTCCAAAAATAAATTCACGAACTGTCAAAAATCCGACATTTCTAGCGCAGCAACGCTGAGTACATTACGCGTTAGTGCTGTTTTTAGCGATTGGACAGAATATAAAATATAAAAAGGCGCGAATTTCAAAACATCGCGAAACGTTTATGGGAGTTTTATATTAATAATATAATTGATTTTTAAACTCAATAGTGTGCCGATTGCAAGACAATTTTTTAATTGCTAAATAAAACGTACATTATCTATCTATCTAACATAAAATAAACATTGTGATGATTTATCGACAATCCAGACCGACTTACTAGCAGATATTCTCTGTCGAACGTGACAGATAGTTTTGATCATGACGACGCGCCGCCGAGGCGTGTAAATTGCAGATAGTTATATCAATAAATATGTATCGTTTCCATATGATGCAACGTATAAACTGATATTCTCACCCAAATCCAGATGGTAATCAATCCAACACGAAATGAATTCAAGTTTTCCAGTGTTTGTAATGATGCTAGTACAGATTACATTATGTATGTATGTAGGTATGCAACTACCTAACCACTCATTTACTGACTCCGAAAGGTTAACGAATTTGTAAAACTACGTTTTTAGATTATAATGCTTTTGAAATAAAATATGTTCTTCAACGAAAGATCGGCTGTAGTCATTTTTCATATGCGTAAGTATTATGATTACCTAGGTTAATTCAGTTCATTCACGGTAAAATTATATAAGTACCTATTCTACAATACTTTTTACCATATTGTAGATATAGTAGTCATACAATTTATTAGTTACATTTACCCACACTACACATATTGATGTGGGATGTGACGTAGCCATATCAATCGGGGTCGGCGGCAGCGACGTAATGTGAGCACAGTATTTTGTACCTATTCAGGATTATAAAACTATAAATACTGCGCACTCGTAGATAGTTTTCAGATACTTTAGTAACTACGATTTAATTATATGCATTGAAATTGTCTTGTTGCTTGTTGTTTTGTCACGATGATGTGTCTTCTCGACATACTCAAAACACATACACCTGACCTCACAAAGCGTACCTACCTATTTTATTATTTGTTAATTTGATATAGTAACAGTCTGGCGTATTTAAAATGAAAGTAGTAAGATGATTATTAGCTCTCGGAATCTGTAACTGTCAGCTATTCTTTTACGTTTAAATATGGTTTAGACTACGAACCTTTGTAATTGCTCTTTGGTATAGAAACTAGCACCAGATGTAAGTACCTCTGCGTCCAAATGCTGGAATGAAATACCTCCACCTATTCGCGACGTTGCTTCTAGGGGAGCTTTCTACCTTAGGTATAAGGCTTGTCTTCTCGAACAACAAAAATCCTTACCCTAACTCCTATCAATGTCTCACCTTGCCAGTGCAAATACCATAGTTATATATTTTTCTTTCTATATATGAGTTTGAATAAATGTGTATGTGTATGAAATATATTAATGAATGTTAATACGATGTTACTACTGTTTATAATGTATATATAATATGTATGACTGTGTATGTGTGTGCCTATATCTATCTACATGTCTACAATATATATATATATATATATATATATAAATGTTCTTGTTTATGTTGCCCGAAGTATGATTATGAATTATAGTGTATTAATTTTATGTATGCGTATTATATACATACATACGCTTCACGATTTGTGTATACACACTCCTTTTTTTATTATGGCGGGGTAGTCTGAGGCTTGAATGCACATCTCCGAAATTTCGAAGGCATGTTAGGTATGGGTCATTCGAAGCACGCGTCTCACTAGATAGACAGCACCCAACGTGATAGGTAGTGAACCGTATCGCCGTATATAGGCATTGACTATTACCTATCCTGAGGGATAGGCAGGTTTCCTCACGATGTTTTTCCTGACCGTTAGCGACTGTAAATTATATACGTAAATTAAAAACAAATATTTAAATTTCATTCATTGGTACATGCTAGAGTCGGGATTCGAACCTAGGACCTTTCTCATACGAAGTCCGAGTTCTTAGCCACTGGGCTACAGCCGAACTCGTATTATATCTGTATTTGTATATTATAAATTAGTTATTTTGTGTATGTTTGTTATTTATTATATTATGCAGCTTGTGACGGTTTCCGAATTGGGTGCTGCCGGAGGACCAGTGATTGCAGCCTAGCTGCATCATATACTGAGGCAGCACCTTTTCACTGCATCAATGGTTTTTTACATACCTATATTTTTTCCATGTTTGTGTTTTGTTAATGTAGTGAATAAAGAAGAAAAACAAACACATCGTGTATTGATATACAATTTACTACTTACATAAGCTCCTGAAATAAGTATACTATAAATTTAGTTATAGTCTATAATGTATGTAAGTAATGGTTACTGCACTAAAATATTGTTTGTAATAATAGGTACCAATTATTTAATTTTATAAATGTATTATTAAGGTTACATTACACTTTGATTAGTGACTAGGTATGGACATCTACTGATTAGTGCAAATTATATCCTGTGTATGGAAATGAGTTCTATTTTTAGCGAGTAACCTCGTCCAGCGTTCCGTCACTGCCCCCTCACTAATCTAAAATAAGTTAAAATCAACGCTAATATAAGTCAATATCAAATCAGTATGATGAATTAGATTTAAATTTAATTAATAATAATTTAGATTTAATACTGGCCTTACAGAAAAAAATAAGATGACAAATTATCTGTACATATCGTTACAACTTGGTTACAACAGCACGATGTCCAGGCTTTAGACTGGCCTGCGCAATCTCCAGACTTAAATCCTATTGAGCATGCCTGGGATATGCTTCAGAGAAGAGCTCTAAGAAATTTCCCAGAAGATATTGTCAGTGAAAACCATCTTTTCTTGCATCTTAGCAGGACTTGGGACAATATTCCACAACGGGATATTGACACCCTTGTTTTAAGCATGCCGAACCCCTGCAGATGTGTCAGGAATGTCTTAGGAAGATCTACACATTACTGATTTTCAGTGGAACACGATTTTAGTTAAAAAAAGTAAATGTTATGTTGAAGTTTTAATGTTTTAAAAATAAAGTTTAGTTTGAAGTTTTATCAGAGTTTTTTCTCTTGTTCTAGATTTTTTTAAATTACAACTTTCACTAAAATATTTTCATTTAATCAGATAGGCTAATAATCATGGTTTAATTTAATATACAGGCACAGATAATATAATACTAAAGATACAGGTGTCTTAACTAAAAGGTAGTATAATTTTAGTTATTTAGGTTTGAGTTAAATATCCCTAGACCATGTTGATGTGTGTATGTTCTTACAGATACCTACCACCTTATTCCAAAACAAAGTCGATGTTTTGTTATAGAAACAAGTCCGTGTAAAACAATTGCAGCCCCTTGTTTATCTCTGGGATAAATACTTTTGAGGTTACCTTTCTGTTTTAGTAGTGGCCAAGTATGTTTTTATATCTAAAAAAAGTTTAAATCAAAGTTAATATAAGTCAATATCAAATCAGTATGATGAATTAGATTTCTTGCAGATAAATTGTTGTTATTTCATTTGTAAATTCTTATGCTATGAGTGACGAAGCATTTTTCTATATATATCGATTCACAAAGCAATGCGGCGGGATAATAGGGGATATTTTATGTAATGTTATTTATGTTTGCGATATAAACAGGTTCCACACTACGATAGTTTCAAAAACACTGAAATAAATCACATCAAACTTGATATAACAAAATCATAACAAACTTTACTGTCATGGCGGATCGCATTACGTACGTTCCGCGTATTAATTTGTAAACGAAACAAACACTAATAAATTATAATCAGATTATTCAACAACTTATTATTTATTAATATATATTAAAAACATTGTAGTCATAAATATATAAAAGTAATCAATATTTAAATAATAAATCACTTGTGGTAAATAATTGTAATTTTATAGAAACAATAAGAAATAGTGTATTGGAACGTACTTGTGTGAGTACCCTAACCCGACCTCCTATAGGAGTCTGTGAGCCTAGTAATGCGCTTGTATTTTCGTATGGTTTTGAGCTGAAAAAGAACTTCAAATATATAAATTCTTCGATTTATGCGTAAAGTTTGCCGAGGCAAACAATACCTACAGACTACTGAGCAAAATTTTGAGCAGCAGGATATGTATAATAATTATTCATTTTTTTGGTGTGACCTCCAACTCCGTTATGAGAGCCTAGTGACCGAATTCGGATTTCGATAGCAATTTGTCTCTACAAAATTGCTCCGCGGTTTACCCTTCTAGAGAGGAGTCTGAGTCGTAAAAAAATCAAAATCTAACCAACTGTCGTTCTTTCCGTATATCTGTCCGGTACCGGTATACCTATTCTGCAGTTCGCCAATAACTCAAATTCAAGTTGCCAAAGAGCATCCCAAATGTATATATTTATGATTTCAACCATCACAAATGCATACGTTAAGTTCTCTGACTACCCTGAATTCGATCACGGTCGTAATGCATAACATATAGTTATTAATAATTATGTATATGTGTGTGTGTATATATAATATAGCATAAATAACCTATCTTGGGGTTCACTAATTGCTGCCTACCTACTGTGAAGAAAGCTGAAGTGATGTCAGAATGTATCATGTCTGTATATTCTGAACTTCTCATAATATCCGAAACATCAAGCGGTAAATCAAAATTATTTACATTCATTATCATTATTTTTTCATATCATGTCTGACATATATATACCTGTCATAGGCATAAATGACGTAAGAATAAATTTAGAGTACCCGCCACATAAGGTGGCAGTTGGAGGCGTCGCCACAGTCGCGTAATCCAGTGTTGCCAGTAAACACGCCAAAACTAGCACTCACTGTGCCATACGGCTCGATACATTATATTGAGGTTTCATTTATAACGATCTTTGGTTGCAGAGCTATAAACTCAAATAAAACAAATTAATATACCAAAGTCAAAAGTCAAAATATTTTTATTCAAAATAGGCCCTATCATAAGCTCTCTTTGAAAGTTATTTTATGATCTAAGTACAAATTAAAAAAACTATATATTGACAAAAGGAATATATATGAGTGAAGTGGAAGGGCGGTTACGTAGGGGCCGGCCTAATAAGACATATATGTAACAGTCAGATAGACGCTATTTTGAAAAAAGGTGACGTTAGGAGTACCTATAACCGCCGAGAGTGTATTAGAGAATGTATGAATGTCAATGAAGCGAAAGTGGTCTGTCAGGATCGGGACAAATGGGGATCCGTGATCTCTGCCTACCCCTCTACAGGGAATCAGGCGTGATGTGTATGTATGTATGTAAAAAAACTATTTCAAACATGGCACTGAGCATTGTCTTTACATATTTTTACCGAGGTTAGTTCACCAACCATTTCGGCTGCTCAAGATGCCACGTCATGAAGACCACGACCGCTCTGATAAGAGCGTAACGATTGAGAAGAAGAAGTTCAGCGGAGACCCTTGGAGAAGAACTAACAAGAAACTCCAGAAATCATATTATTATAATCACCCTTAACAAACATAAAAATTACAAAGAGTGGGCAAAAAACACAACGCTGGTAATACTAAATTTACCTTTCATACAAAATAACACGCAATGGCGGAAACGTCAAATTTAGTTCCAAGTTTGGCTACTGCCACCTTATGTGGCGGGTACTCTAAAGACTGTAGAGTACCCGCCACATAAGGTGGCAGTTGGAGGCGTCGCCACAGTCGCGTAATCCAGTGTTGCCAGTAAACACGCCAAAACTAGCACTCACTGTGCCATACGGCTCGATACATTATATTGAGGTTTCATTTGTAACGATCTTTGGTTGCAGAGCTATAAACTCAAATAAAACAAATTAATATACCAAAGTCAAAAGTCAAAATATTTTTATTCAAAATAGGCCCTATCATAAGCTCTCTTTGAAAGTTATTTTATGATCTAAGTACAAATTAAAAAAACTATATATTGACAAAAGGAATATATATGAGTGAAGTGGAAGGGCGGTTACGTAGGGGCCGGCCTAATAAGACATATATGTAACAGTCAGATAGACGCTATATTGATAAAAGGTGACGTTAGGAGTACCTATAACCGCCGAGAGTGTATTAGAGAATGTATGAATGTCAATGAAGCGAAAGTGGTCTGTCAGGATCGGGACAAATGGGGATCCGTGATCTCTGCCTACCCCTCTACAGGGAATCAGGCGTGATGTGTATGTGTGTATGTAAAAAAACTATTTCAAACATGGCACTGAGCATTGTCTTTACATATTTTTACCGAGGTTAGTTCACCAACCATTTCGGCTGCTCAAGATGCCACGTCATGAAGACCACGACCGCTCTGATAAGAGCGTAACGATTGAGAAGAAGAAGTTCAGCGGAGACCCTTGGAGAAGAACTAACAAGAAACTCCAGAAATCAATTTATTATAATCACCCTTAACAAACATAAAAATTACAAAGAGTGGGCAAAAAACACAACGCTGGTAATACTAAATTTACCTTTCATACAAAATAACACGCAATGGCGGAAACGTCAAATTTAGTTCCAAGTTTGGCTACTGCCACCTTATGTGGCGGGTACTCTATATCAAATATGGCGTCGTATCAAGTAAAATACGTTTTAAAATATACATGTAGAATAAATCAACTTTAGCAGTTCACTTCGAAAGAAAAAAATCGCTTGTAATATAATAAGCAATAATCTCAAACACCAAAGTGATTACACTTTGTTTTCCAAATTTCACTCATTGAACTAAGAAATAACTGATCTCGTGTGATTATCTAGCGGTTTAGCTGTGATCGCCAACAAAATGGACGTACTCCCCACGCTGGCATTCGCCAAATTCTGAACGCGATCTATTGCAACTAGCGACTCGCGGCGGACGCGTAAGATGTCCATATAAAAATGTATGAAACAGATGGCGGCCCAAAATTGGGCGTTTTATACTTATGAAAACTGCAGTATTATGAATAAAACAGGACCTAATATGTTTTTAGTCAAATTATTTAGTATTTAGAGAACCCATTATTGTATATTTTGATTTCAGATCTTACTCCGTGACGAAATAAACGAAAAAATACAAAACCCTGTTTGCGCCATTTTTCTGATTTTTTATCAACTTTATGCGTTTATATTTACGTAATTATTGATATTTAACTCTTGAAACTACTTCAGTCATCAATTTCAGTCTTTCATTATGCTACCTTGAAAGTATGATAGGTGTCAGTAAGTTCTAAATAGGTTTAAACTGAAAAATGAAAACACTCGTTTCGCTCATTTCCGCGAACAATACCCTTAACGTTACCTAATGTTCCATTACAGAGCTCTAAACGTATACTTACATATTTACGTATCAAAATATTACATACCAGAATAGCCCCCGAAATTGGAAATCTATTACCGTTAAGGTAAACGTCTGTGGAGGCTGGACTAACTTGAAGACGCCCGGGGCACGCCGGGCACTGATTGATCTGGGCCACAGTGTACTGCAGTTGTGGCATTGCCTATTTTGTGTATTCATAAGTGCACGTATAGCCAGGGGTGTACTATGGTTATTGTAGTAGTAGCATTGGAAAAATTGAAGAAGTGTAAATTTTTGCTTTTAAATAAGTCTTTTTTTAGATTGAATAAAAAACCCATCTGTTTCTAAATAATGTTAGAAGTCGTATGGTATTTTGTTCCTCAAAAATGATAGTAGAATAAACTAAAATGAAAAATATACCCTTCAGAAAGAAAAGAATAGGTATATCAGTATATATAATTTGTGATAAAAAATTTTCTGTTTCAATAATTTCATAGAATGCCACCAACCATCCTCTAGTTGAAAGTAGAACATACTATTAAATCTAAATCACTATTTAATATAACTGTAGTTAGGCGTTTACTACCACAGAGGGTTAAATACAGCAAAACAAGCTTATGAATTGGAGCAAACTTAGAACCAAGGGTCGGCTCATGCGGGCGGAGGTTTTTGTCCAAAAGTAACTTTCAGATAGTTTGAGCGGTTTCAGTATTTACTGACCAAGTTAAAGGGTCACTTTGGTAAAGTTATAACTTACCGTCACTTGGGAAAACTATGCACGTAGTGACCAGCTTATTTCTGGGAATACAATGTATATTTTGTATATGTTAATACAAAATGTAATGTGTTTTTATACATATATAAAACTTCTAGGAAAATTAGCTAAGTAGATATCACTTAGTATAATCGTATTAACAAGATTACTCTTAATATAAGCATAGGCACTAGAAACAACACATTACCTTTTGCAGTTTATATCCCCTATCGGGAAATGTATCGTAAGCAGAAAGTTTACAAAGTACATGGATATCAATGAACAAGAGAATTTTGATATGATTTAGTAAAATTGAAATCCGCGATCTGTCTACCTATCTGTATCTGTTGAGAAACAAGCATTATTAAAATACTACGAAATACATTATGTGATGCACACACATGATATGATCACAATCTTACTTTTATTTTGACACCCAAAACTAACTTATTGAATATGTATTTGTACTCGTGACACAGTTGCCCTTTTAGCTCCAGGAAGTGATCTGAAGCGATGTCACATTCACAATAGGAGCTGATACGTTTCACACACTACATTTCGGTTGATACGTGACAGAGTTCGACAATGTGTTGATATCATTTCTTCCGACGTTCGGAGTTGTGTTGTTGCGTAGAGGCAAACTTCACATGTTCATAGAGATATAAAATAGATAGAGATAATAAATTATCTATCATATACATACAACATACAAAAGTATTTATTCCAAACGTAACTACTATGTGAGGATTTAAATAGATTCCTATAATTCCTTTATTTTCCTTTTCCCAACAGACTATAATATTCAATTTTCTATTAGAAGTGCTGACAATACATGAAGCATCATCTATTACATTTGATATTTGAATTTGGTTATATATGATAAAGGAAATGTAATAATATAATAACTATTTTAACCTTTAAATTCCAATTTTCAACTATTTTTGATACCCAACTATCATCACTAGGAAGCATCAGGGTGTAATTCAGTTACAGGCGCTGGCCAGTGCACATGGCTGCAGGCTTCAGCCTTTAATCTTGACGTATTACAATTAACTGGTGAGCTGCCACCCGGCTCCCGTTACTGTGATACTGTGTCGATAGCATAAGGCCTAGCATTGCTAGATGAAGGTGATATGGTATTAATAAAATTTGTTTTTTCGGAAGATTCAGTGAGTAATAGTTCTGACTAGTCTCTGAATTACCTTTGAAGGATTAACGTATGCTTTGTTATGTTTTTAAAACTAAGGGTTTTTTAAATAATTGTTCAGAATGCATAATCGTACATTGTCAAGTCAAGTCAAATTAGAATAAAAAGTGCATGTAAGTCATATTAGCAGAATTTTTAGACTATTAGTTTAGTTAACTTTTTGAGAAGACGACAATAAGTTTGAAGACCATTATAAAACAACAAGACAATAGTATTTTTATTAAGTTAATAAAATACCTCCTCTTTCCTAGCCAAAGCCAGAAGGCTCTTATTTGGATCCAACGTCGTCCATTCCATGCCACGCAAACTGCAGTCCAGCTATCGTAATTGGCTTACCGTCGTTTTAACTCGGTTACCGAGCAGCGTCCAGCTTCCCGCAAACCGCCTGCAGCTACGGAAGATGACCACTAATCGGTTAACGCGTCCACGCGCTCTACGTTTTGCTACGGACCGATATGTTGCGTCTTTATTAGGAATATGGCGATGGTCTGTATGATACACAATTATACATGTACTTATTTGACGTTGTGTAAGGTAAACGTGTACTTATTGAGTTATTCAGCGATGTTGTGTGATCATCTATACGTATTCATATATGTTCGTGATGAAATTACAGTTGACACATCTATGGATTGTAAGTAGAAAGTAAGTTTGTGTAGTAAAAGACAGTATTTTTATTTTTCATTGATAAGCAAATTGCTGTGCATGTTAAAAAAAATTACAAATTATTGTACTTCTGTAGATTTCAACGTTTTGGAGCCATATTTTATGAAACTATTTAAAAATTATTTAGCGAGACATCTTTAAAACATATCAGCTAGAAATGCAGTTAGGTCGCATTGTAAGACTAGAGTACATACTAGAACTAGTACAACTACATACTTACTATAATAATTATATGTATTTAACATTTCGATATCAGTGTTGATATCTATCACAGTCCATAGCTGCCGTAACTAAGGACTTTAAGCCTCCAATATCTCCGAGTTTAGCACCTGATACAGTACACACGAGGTATCATTCACCCTCTCATGATGCTGCAATTCGACAGCACACAGCCGGGTGCGGTAACATAAATATGTAGAATAAACACGTATTAGCACCGGTCACGTTGCATATTGTTTGTCGACGGCCTAAAACAACAGTGGAGGCCGTCATGAACGGAATTTGTTGACGGTAAATTTGCTCGCTGACTCAGTGACCGGTGTCCGTTCGGTGTACAGTTGGAGCGACAAGTGGTTGTGTTTCTGTATTAATAACAAAATAGTGTACGAGTATGTCAGGAACTAGGATTCTCTGACTTGTGGCAATGATTTTTAAGACATTTTCGCTACAGAGTATTTTTAATGAGTAGGTTTTTAGATTTTATTTTATTTATTAAATAATATTCATGTGTTTACTGTTGTTATGTATGATTATCCTAAATAATTATAAACTTACAACTTTAAAAGGGCGCTGGTAGTGGTTGGCTGAGGGCCAAGAGTGATCTTGTTTTGTGGCGTAATCTTGGGGAGGCCTACGTCCACCAATGGACTGACATAGGCTGATTGATTGATACAACTTTAAATTATTATTAGGTCACATTTAAAGTAGTTGATTTTACTATTTAATAAATATTCTATGGGGATCAATGCTTTCCGTATCCCTTTTTGTAAAGCAACGGGCGAGATACGTATGTATATGCTATACTACCAACATTCTTTTAACCAAAATGCCAAGCAAAGTTCATCTACAATACTACAATAATAGGATATAAAACCCTACACTGTATGAATAATTCCACTTACGTTACCGACTGTACAGAACGTGTCTGAGCATAGGCGTAAAATTTCAATACATTTTCATAGACGTGGAAATTTCCGCCACACATTAAATTAATACAACGAATTAATTTTATTCTTATAGAGATATTATTTTAGGCAATATTTGCATTGGTACTGTTGACTTTTTATTCATTATGTATAATATAATTATTCAGATTCTGTATGGAAATGTTGCCTTCATTTCATTATAAAATTCTGAGTAAGGTAACCGAAATGATAAATATTGTAAACGATATTTAAGTGATATAATATTTAACATTATAAACATAATTTTATGTAATATCACCACTTATGCATTACTCTCTATACATAACATACACCGACATGTTACAAACAAATCACTTCAAATCTTTCCTAAGCTAACCTTTTACATATTTAATTACGTTCTAAGATCTCACTTTGCAAAACAACAACACGAAGAAGGGTTGTGAATAATTAACACATATATGAACAGACAGTTGTAGGCTATAAGAAGGCTTTCATACTATATATACATCAGTAATGTATAAGTTGAGACTTCAGAGGGGATATTGCCTGTATATTTATAACGCTATATTCAATATTTTTCCGTCAAAATTTGCAAAATTAAACTCGATCAATTACGTTAATACTTAACTTTCATTGATTATAACAATGTTGTTCAAATTTACATACATACATATCACGTGAATAATGTCTAAAGAAGTATTTTTAATCTAGGTGTAGAAACATACTTACATATGAATGAATGACACCTTCACTTAAACATGAACGTATTCAAACGCGCCGACTTGTATAAAAAGTTATACCTAAGAAAATAGTTGTACCATTTTGTCTTTGTTACCCATACAGTACATTACTCCTAGCCAACTACGTCGTCTAAGACGCAATAGAACAGCGTAGTGTTTGTGATCCTGAATACATTCGCAATAACTCCCCTCAAAATCTGACATGGGCATGACCGATATTCCTTGAATTTGCATGGCCGTCGGCTCTTTGAATAAATTAGCTACCTGCCCAAGGTTGAGCCTCTATGAATATGTAAGACGATCGCTGCCAAATCTTAGTCCAATTAGGAGGGGTGGGTCATTTGGACCCATCTTGATTACGTCTGTCAGGCGCAAGACGAATAGCGAGTTAACTCTCCCAAGAGGAACTGTAAACTATTAATCGGGGCTTTGCTTGAATCTTAATTTGGGCGGCAGATTAATATGTATGTGGTTATCCGTCATTTAAGATGGCAGCTTCTGAATGCTAAGTTGTGTTATGGATGTAATGTGACTTATGTAATACTAATATTATCATTAATATATTGAGGAACTACGTTGTGTTTGTTATAGTCACAAAATCTGTTTAATTATATTGTTCTGTTTAAACTGTAAAAAAATTGTGATATCTTATTATTTAAAGAGTTAATAAATTTAGTCCCATTTCGTGATTTTATGTATAAAATTGATAAAATTGAAATAAATAAATCTCTTATTGAATATGCTGTCATGAAAGTTTTTTTATGTTTATTCAGGGTAGCAATTTCAAGCCGGTTACTGTAACTTTTCTGAAAAACTACTTACACTACTTACACACACTATAAGCTTTTCTACAAAACATCTTCCTTGAATAGTTTTCCCTCATCCTCTGCTGATGGGGCCATAACTTCCAACTGTCAAAGTCACGCATTATCAAAGCCTTAGCAACAATAACAAATGATGTTTATCAGACGCAGGGCCTTTGCCCACAGCGAAGGACTTGGCTAAGTGAGATCCCACTTAAGCAATTATCTTGACTTGTTAAGACGTTGTTCACGATGGGGATACCAGATATATACGTATCCTTGTTAACTATAAGTGTTATGTCTTAGTTAGGCAGCTGAGGTTGATAAATGTATGACTATAATAAATTAAGTATTAAAAAATTCTAGTTAATGAATTTCTTTTCTGACTATCATTAGTCTTAGACTTTTATAGAAACAAATGATTTGAAATCTAATTTTTATTCCTATAACTGTGAAAGGTAATAAAATGTTCTGAACGAGATTGACGATAGTGAATGTTAAATGAAAAAAGGGAACTAAGCGAAAGTGGTTTGTCAGGATCAGGACATATGGAAATCCGTGATCTCTATAATATATGGCTATAATATTTGGGACACCTTTAATATGTTGCTCATAATATTCGTTGGTTGCTAGTTAGGCTGCAGTCTCATTCTGATGGATTATTTAATTAAGTTGTATTGTATTGAAATATGTCTGCTGAGTTTCTTGGCATTTCTTCTCTGCAGGATTTTGCTTTACGAAATGCCCTTAGTTTAATTAGATTTATTTAATATTTTTTATTTAAATTAACTAATTGTAATGACAACTTTTCCGGTGGAAATGTTTTTTTTTTTACTTTCAATAAGTGATTTTATAATCCTCATATTGAATAAAAAGCATTTCATTTCATCCAATTATTGTTTTAATAAATCACAAATGAAATAAGATATCAATAAAGAAAATATGATACTATGGAAACGTTACGTACACAAACGTAATTTTAACTAACCATAATATCACGAATGTTCGTCAGATCCTTAAGCGGAAGGTCTTAGCCTCACCCCATATGTTGCTCTACTGACTTATAAGTACACGCACCAAGTTTTGACACCTATGCAAATTGGCTTGAGGCTTTTATCCCAGCAATTTGTTAGGCAGAAGCTCCTTAGAGTTTGCTTACACTAACTTTCTATTTGTTTTGGGTGCTACTGTTCGGTTCTGGGAGCGGTAATGTTTTGGCGTAATTTCGTGCGTTAAAGGTTATGTATAAAGTAATAAATTTAGAAAATGATCAAACGAATGTAATGTTTTTATATAAAAAAAAAATACGCTTAATACATATTACCAGATACGTAGATGAAAAAGCAAACGTAATAAATAAATAAATGTGTAGAAAGTGAATACATAAATAAAACATTTTTATAGAACTTATCTACGTTTTTATTTGAAATAAGTTGATAGAATTTCGTTTTCTCGTAGTAAATCTGATCAAAACAAGTGAATTATTTCGCTACATTTCGTCTTTGCTAAGGTAGAAGTTGGAGCTTTCAGGTGGATTTAGATATTTAGAAGTTAGGCTGGTTCTCTCAAAGAGGTATGCAGTCGTGGCTTGTTCCTTTGCCAATAAACCATTCAAACTTCGGACAGACAAGTTTGTGTAGCGCTTTAGTTCTATTCAATGCTATTCTAGCGAATTTAATCAATTGTTTACCTTTATTTGAACTTTACTATCATCGAAATTTATAAGATGAAACATAATAATTGATGAAATATCCACAAGTTTTTTTGTCGTTATCATATACCATGAACTGCAGGGGTCAAGTCGGCTACAATCACATCATTAACAAAAACAACAATAGGGCTAAAAACATAAGTAATAATTAAATTTTCAATCAACAATTATCCAGGATCCTATATCAAACAAATACTCGAAGCAGCATATTAAACCTCAACCTCAAAGCTCCGCATAAAAGTAACTACAAATTGAGAGTCAAAAGGCTGAAAAACGATTCCGGCATATTGTTTACAGAGCATCGAGTTCACAAGTGTTATCCAGGCCCACTTGAAACTACAATTAATTCGTGATTGATTCACAAAGCTAGTTGGAATGTGCCCCCTTGAACGAGGCTCTATTGTATCGCTCTCCACCCCACCTGTCCGTATATGAGAACGACTGACGAAGTTTCAAGTTAACGTCAGCCAGCGTTTGTTGTGCAAAATTTATATGAAACTTTAAGCTTTGTAGTCGGTGCAGGAATCTTGGTACTGGTATTAATTACTATAAGTAGAAGTTAAAATTAAATTAGTTCGTTTAGGGAAGTTGTTTAAATGTTTACAACGTTTCTACATGGTAATATCGTTGTTTAAGTGACCAAGTACTATTAGTTTCCGTGAGATAAAATTCCTCGGAAAAACCTATCATTATTAGTAGGTGCGTGTGAACGGTGACATGTTTTACCTTGCTTGACAGTATTAGGAGGTAAAGTTTACGTACCTACTCAGGTCCTTTAACCTGTCCTAGAATCTCAACTAATTTAAATAAGTAGATAATCCTATAGTAAATCCTCTCAACTACCAAGACTTACAGAGCTTAATATGGGCGGAGCCTTACTTTCAACTCTGAAACTTCACTAAGATATTCTCGTAGTCTTCGCGGCCGCCACTACATTATGCAAGAGTAGAACACTCTCTTTTTGTTCATCGTTTGACGTGCGTTAATTATCCTTCGGAGCCTTCGAATTAATATTTCAGGAGCGTGTGTGGTGCACTTAAGTATATCTACGAGTATGGAGTGTATATTTATTTACTACTGATGTTTCGTAACAATAGGTTACACCGTATATTTACTGTAGTTTGACGCTCATTAAATTGGCGTAGGTTTTATAAGTCATATTTTTATGTTATGTTATGATCCATAAGATACAGATTACATACTGTACATACGTGACCATACTATATGTACTTTTGTAATATAATGTTATTAAAGGTCACAGTTATATGTTCGTTTATTGATAACTAAAATGAAAAGAAAGACAAGTCATTTCTATTTAGTTACAGTTTTTATTCATATTGTTTTAAGTAAAAATAAATTATATTGCTCATATTCATCTCACACATTATTTCACTAACGAGATAGGTAGGTACCATTGCCCTTGCTTTAAACCACATTTATCCACATAACCTTACCATTTATCAGCCTGAACACACAAGGTGACAATGCCCTTTGTGAGTCAGATAACTGGTACCTGCACATTCACATAAGTAAGCGTCATATTGTCGCCGCACGAAATGAGGGTAGGAGGAAGCGTCGGGCATAAATCTCGGCGACAGTAGCGCCGCGGCCGGAACCGGAAGTCCCCGCGTCGTTTGCCGCATGGCGCGTTGCATTGTAATATCGGCCGCAGCGAGACATGGCCGCGCCTTTATGGCTGGCCCCATTCAAATGATAGCAACCCGCTATCAGAGTGAATCACCACTTGAATATTTCCATTGTGAAAATGCAGATAGTGGGGCCGTCAAATAGTTTACGTACTGGCACGGGGTTCAGCATGGAGGGATTTGTGAATACTAAAAGGTCCTAGAGAAACCTTTAGGTCTAATGAAACATGTACCTAATATATCAAATATATTAAATATATGAGCTATTTAAGTTCTATTAATAAAGCTAACTTGTCACAAGGGGTAACCTAAGAGAGAAGAGATACTGTAGGAAAAGCGCTATCCACCCATCATTAACAACTGAAACAATCGATTTGGTTTCCACTGAATATGTAATAAGAGACTATTTAGCGGACAATATGCGTTATGGTAGATTTGCATGATTATATTTCAATAGCTTTTTCAAGCACAAAACCTCATCACTGTCATAATTTCGCACTCTAACTAAACCGCTACTTTATTGTAAACAGACAGCACGCGTTTAAAAACACCTGTCGTAAAAGCGAGCCGGGAGAGCTGCCTAATCACAAAATGATTTAAAAAACATCATTCCCACAACAACCGCAGCTATATTGCGGTGGCTGAATTTTAAACGGGAAATGAACGTTGCGTGAGCCGCCGCGGAAAAAAATGCCAGGCATCTCATGTAGCTAGATTCTGCTAAAGGGCTTAATTAATATTAAGTATTACGTTACTAGAATGTTTAATTAATTCCACATTATTTATACTCATTATAATTGTAAATTTCATAAATATCAAGAGTACGTATCGTACTGATAAATGCACACGGGTATATATAACTATCTGAGGCAATATTTTAACTAATTCGATTATTCGGGCCAAACGTTTATTTCTTTAAATTAGGTAGGTCGTGCAAGGTAAGGATAAAAGCCTTTACATTAATAAAAAAGTGTTATTAACACTATTAACTTAAACTAAATAACTAATACTACACGAATATTCAATTAATATTTTCCCCACCCAAAATCTGTTTAGCAGAATAAGCCTACTGAAACAAAAGAACAAAACCATAACGATAAATGCTTATGCAAATTGAATTGTCCAGCGGCGGGCGAGTATCGGCGGTCGGAATGTCCCCCGATCGGCGACGATAACACTCCGCTTGTTCTAATCGCATGCCTTCCCGATATAAATCAGGTTAGTTAGTGTGAATACTTTTTTATGCTAATCCGCCCAAACAATTGTTGGAAAGTGTTAAAAGAAATCGAGGCGGAATAAGTCGGAATAGAGCGGTCGTGCAAGGTAGGCTTTCACGTGATGGGGAATCGTGTTAATTGTGATCGCCCGTGAGATATGGGCTAGAATCTTAATTGGGAACGTAATGGAACTAAGGATAAGCAGGCAATAACAAGAGTACATGATTTAAACCCATGATTTAGTTTATGTAGGTATAAGATTATTTATTTTATTATTATTTCGTAAATGTACGTAAACCTAACAGGGAACGTTTCGGTTACGTACCATTTCACTTCTATTGAGACGAAAATATGCAATAAGAAATTTATTTTAATATTGAATATAGAGCATATTTATTTCTATTGAGTAGGAAAAAATTCTTTCACACACACAATACATACAAAAAACTACAAACTACATCAATTCAATTCTCAATATTATTGTGTTTATACAATTTGTTTTATCCAAGCACAACAAACACATATTCCATCCTATGCCTAGCATTGTTTCCTGAACTATTTCCTCTCCTTTCAAACGATCCCTACCTCGATATTGTATATGAAAGACAACATAGTAAACTCAACCTATCATCAATCACAAAGTTATAAATAAAACAATAAACGGTAAAAACTTTCGTTCGAACCACAAGGGGTTCGCTAAGGGAATGCTGTTGGAGCTACTTATTGGAATAATATGTAGATTGCACAACCGTGTACAGTACTTGCGTTTGTATGTTATTCTATGGAATGTAATTTGTAAATATTGATCGCTTGACCCATTGGTTAGACTGCTGGCGTTTGAATGAAGTGATCCATTTTTGCTTGGAACGTTTATCAGAGGTTTTGGAATTTGTATGTTAGTTCTTGGTATTATTACAAAATAATATGATAATGATATAAATTTGTAATTTTATCATTATGCCGTATGAATTTTATTATTTGAGTTTATGACTATTTAATTAATACTTAATTTCATAAAGAATTTTTTCAAATAGCTGTTTAATTTTCAATAAAATTGTTAAAATAACGTTTCTGATATGAGTGAATTTATAAGTATTACAAAAAACTATAAACTAACCAAACCACTGTTATAAATAAAGAAAAGGGGTGTACTCGAACACTAAAATATACAATATAAAAGCAATATCCATCATACACAGAACATAACCACGGATATAACACGTTAGTAGTTCTCGAAAGAAATAAGATATTTATGATAAATCACATAAATCATTTGGCATAACGCTTCCCCGGGTTACGCGAGCGATAAACGAGTGATTCAACTTTTGTACGATTGGCCCACTCGATACAGGCCGGAAGTTGGCTACGAAAGTCTAAGGTGGATAGGACTGACGTCATGGGATATAAAAGATGAAGAGGCTACTTATTCATGAATAAATTCCACCTATTCCAAGGTTTGTGTGAAAGGTATTTCATGTATTTTAAAAAAGAAGAAGATATGTATGACTTACAAATAAATTACACACATTCATAATAGAATTTGCAATCCCTAGACAAAATGCCTGTCTAACTAAAACTATAGTCACGCAGTGAATATAATTTAGCTTATCTATGTAGTAGGTACTAGAATATAGTATTACTACTACTACTTACTAAAAAAACAATGTCTATTCAGTCGAGAAAGCAATTTTAGTGTTGCCCCCCGACTAATATTATGTCTATATGCTACTCGTAATGCATTTAATATTGCATGATATCGCCGGCGGCTGTATCGATATCTCTTACGCAATAAATAACGAACAAACACAAAAAAGACAGCATCGGTTGGGGTGCGCATCATAACTTCTATCAATTTAATATTAGATCTGTTTTATATGAGTTTTTTTAGGCTGGGCTACTTTTGGTGTTTTTTACACGGGTAACACAACAATAAGCCCTTTGTACGCATGGATTGAAAAAAAAGATTTAGACCCCTCTGTCACAGTTGGCATGAAAATTGAGGATTATATATATTTCCTAGCTATTGGCCAAATCTTGCCTTTTTATTAAACAATACTAAGGATCAGCCATATTATACATAATCAGAAAGGTGTCATAATAAATATTATTACATTTTACTCTTATCATATAAACATAGCAACCCCTATTAGCAGAGGATGAATCAATGATAATCTTAGCATAACACTAAGAAATAAATTTTGGTAGTCCCTATTTACGCCAGCAGAACTTAAATTATGGTAGGTACTACAAAATGAGAAAAAAATACTTTTATGAAATATCAAAACATGTTACCAGATTTGTTGTACAGATTTTGTTTTCCACAATATCAAATATTCCATGATACCTCTGCCTTTATAACTCCGTAAATACGTTACGAAATGTTTTCGTTTACCGAACTTTATTCACCGAATTTGTCTGGCATAAAACCGGCGCTTACATGACGCGTTAAATGCATGATTTATCGTATTTCCGATTCAAATAGCCGAATCAACAGCACTGCTTTTGGTTTGTACGGGGATCATTTTGAATCTGTGAAATTATCAGACCAATATAAAATGTCCTGTTTTTGTCTGGTATCTGTTGTATAAGCCTAGAATTACTTTTATATGTGTTATATGTAAAAATTGTCTTTAGTTTCATTGTGCACAAACATATGTTTTACTATTTAGATTTTATATTAAAGTGGACCGCGATTATACAATCTATAAATTTTAAGCTAAGAATTATCTATTGTGGAACTGAGTACTACATATAGTATATGCATATAAATTTACGTATTTTAGTTCCTTTAAGAATAGACAAAACCATGGAGTCATAATATATCCTTGGTCAAATTTATCTTAGTGCTAGTATTGAGATTATAATGCTATTTATATGGAATATAGTTTAGAACTGAATATTTCTTATAGTTATCGTATTACTAAAGCTTTAATTATGTACCATTTTAGAAACAGCTAACATATGAGCCCCATTATGGCTTATCTCACAAGCTCTTACTTAGTTTGAATAGACGCAGAGCTGACGTCAGTATTATCTTCGTAATTAAACTTTTGAGCTGTAGAGAAGTTTCTTTTGTGAGGTATCAACTTAATTAGTACTCGCAACATTGTTTCAAGTTTTCATCCCTTTGGAACTATATGTGTTAGAGACGTGTGCACAAGATGTGCAATCTAGCAGTTAAGCAATGTTAAGTGTTGTCAGAATCTGAATTGGTTCCCCTTTGCATGAGTAAGGGCTCTTAGTTTTCCACTTATTAGTATGTATAAACAGTATGAACTAAGCGTCTGGTTTATTTGTATTTTCTAGATTAGTCTTATTTAATTATATCGAATCTATTGGGTGATGGGCTAACAAACCTGTCACCAATGTTCCATTATGGCATTACAACGCCAATATTCTAAAAAGTGATCTAAAATATGTTCTATTCCCGAGTTCCTATCCAACCCGAAAGGGATTAAAGGACGTGAATATATGTATGTACGAGTATATGTATGTATGTAGTCTTATTTAACTATAGTTATTCTTAGGTTATATCATTTTTTTACTAAGTCTTTTCAACAATATACAGGGTGGCGCATTCAAAACGGTCAGTATGGGAAAGTCTGAAACTATAAGAGATACGAAGATTTGTTCTTAGGAACCATGTCACCGATTTTGATAAAAATAAAAACTGCATTCATACTTTCTTTGAAAAAACAACTGTATCCAGTACGGGAATCAAACCCGGTAGCTTTGAAAAAATAAATTGGCCCTTTTCACTTTTTCTTTTTAAATATCAATTGTGTTGGTCTTAAGCTGTAAATGTCTCTATGAAACATGGTGTCGAAAATGAATAAAATGCACTGTTTTGGCATACTTTAGTTTATCATAGTAGGTTTTCTAAGTGACCACCTTTGTTTTCAATACAATATTCAACACGTTTAGGTAACGATCTTAGTATTTAATTTTGTATTTTCATGTGGGGAATATGCGTTACAATTGATGTTATTGCTACTTTTAGGTCTTCAATGGTGTAATAGCTCGTTTTCTAAAATTCATCCTTAACGAAATCCCACAAGAAATTTTCTAATATGGTTTAACACGTCACTTTAAGTGGACTTTTCAATAGATTGTTAGATTTTGATTACTGTAGATAACAAAACCTCCTTAAAGGATTAATGCAATGCTAATGCCACATGATATGGTGTATGTAACAAGTAGGGAAGTACAAAACTACAAACAGCCATAGCGACAATTTTACATGTCTGTTGAATCTTGTTACGGTGTATGTAAACTACTATGATAAACTAAAGTATACCAAAACAGTGCATTTTATTCATTTTCGATACCATGTTTCATAGAGACATTTACAGCTTAAGACCTACACAATCGATATTTAAAAAGAAAAAGTGAAAAGGGCCAATTTATTTTTTCAAAGCAACCGGGTTCGATTCCCGTACTGAATACAGTTGTTTTTTCAAAGAAAGTATGAATGCAGTTTTTCTTTTTATCAAAATCGGTGACATGGTTCCTAAGAACAAATCTTCGTATCTCTTATAGTTTCAGACTTTCCCATACTGACCGTTTTGAATGCGCCACCCTGTATAGCAAAATTATTTACTATTAGTACAATGATATATGCCGTGATTTTACCATAAGTGAACTGTGTACATGAATTACGTTGGTACGTGTTAGGTGAAGTTCCTCCATACATTACGGCGAACAGCTGTGCGACATCGGATCATCTCGATTTACGCGCGCAAATCAAACATTTAGCAAAAAGGCGGTAAATCAGACTACAGCTGATTTATGGCGCGAATTCTCGAACGTTAGCCGATCACGTACATTCCAAATATTTTTTGTTTTCATTCATGTAGAGTTGTTACGTTCTTATGAAGAAAGTTTTGATTTGTTAGCAATTCAAGTATATTGTAGCACTTGTAGATTTTACTTGGAAACATATGTATTTTACTGAATGTAAAATGAAAATTATTTCATTAATGAAATCAGTTTTAAAATGTAACATTGATACTTAGTTGTTGAGAAAACGTAATATAATGAATATGCACAGTTGTTATAAATTACCACAATTCAGCCTTAACACAATTGATCATTAATCTAAGTTTACATGAATCAACGTCTGAATCATATCACCAAAACCCACACATTTATTGTTGGGCAAAAATATATCAGATTGAATAGTGATCCTTCGCCACAAACTAATGAAACATTCGGCCGTCAACCACTGAATATTGAATGGTGTTGATTCAATGACAAAAGGCGGGCTTATTACCATTTCCAGTATTTCCCATCAACAATACACCGAATACAATAAAAGTGTGCATTTAATGGTTTTTTAAATACGCGGCCAAGCTCCGTTCCACGCGTTCACGAACAAAAGCGGCGAAAGGGGAAAACATAATTTATTTTCGAGTTAAATCTTTTGTGGAAATAATATGACATTTCTATTTGAAGTTCCCGAGTGATTTATTGGCTGGCTTTGGTTTCCTTTCCATGTGGGTTGAATAGAAAACGGAGCTCTGTAATTAATAGATGTTCATGTGCATATGTAGGTACACTATCATTAATGGTTATTTATTTAATAGTTTTAGAGATGAAGTCGCATCTATCATGAAAAGAATTAAATAGTCATAGCTCCTGTCGTATACACTATAGGTCGGTCCACCTTGTTTTTCAGCACTAGAGTATAATATAGTTAATAAAAAATGTCAATCACCTGTTAATTTATCGTCTCATTTCACGAATATAATACATGCATAAGCATTTTAGGGATAGAAAGGTAGTCCCTTGAAATTGTAAACATGGAGGAGGCATGAGGTGTATGTCCGTATGGAGACAAAGTTTAACAAAAGGCAGTTCCATTTTTTCCTTTAGCTGCATAACTGCGAATCCAAAATGAAAATTTGTTTCACTTATGACTAAGAGTTAAGCGACATTCAATTGAAAAAGTTGTTTTCATTGTGAAATAAAAGGCCTGTACTGTCCTATTCTGAGAGTGTGTTTGAACATTCAGTAAAAGCTAGATTTTTGGAGAATATATCTTTGTATGCGATAAAGATACAGTGGCTACTTTTTAAAAACATGTAACTAGAAAGGATACGTTGTACTTATCAATGGACTATACCAAAATTGATATAATTGTGATGCAGATAATATTCACTTTAATAAGTTGTACAATGTAAACGTTAAATAAAATTGTTATAACGTGTTTTATAATTATCTATCTTAGTTACAGAATGCATGTTAACATGTATTTGAAGCTTAATATTCGCATATGTGTACATGCATGTCATATGGGACACTGGTCGACGTCTATCCCTGTAAAAGGAGCCGATCTCTTTCATGTCCATTAGCAGTGCTCCTGCAAAAAGAGAGTCTGGATATAATATTTGCAAAACGAAATGTGCAAACAAGACGCTTCGCTGCAGCGATAAATGCGACAGCGCCATTTCACATTCCGACACAGTTCGCAATTTTATCAAACGCGATATGCTCTTTTTACTACCGCTCGCTTCATGAACAACTGAAAAGTTTCGGTTTTTCAGCTGTTTGGAACGGTTGTTGAAAGAAGTTTAAATATTTAATATGCGTTTAAGTGTTTCAAGTATTAGGTTTAGTTTGGCATTTGTGCTGTCCATCATTTGTACTTAGTTCTGGTAATAAGCAGATCATTTAGATCTATGTTAGCAAAACAAAAATATTTAATATACAAACATACTTTTTCAAAGCAAATTCCAAGCTGCCACAAAAAGTTAAGTACCTTTATTATGCAGAACACATTCGCGGAATTTCGGCCACGGTCTTTTGTTTGTGACTTTAATAAAATATAAAAACAAAGGTTATTTAATAAAATAACAGTCGTGTTATGCGAAAGGGCACTTTCAAAGCGCACCCGCGCGGCGGCGGTCGGCGACAAAACGTCACGGACCCGTCCGTGCTGAAAATTAAAGGATTCCACCCGTCCAAAACAAATACGACATATTTTATATTTTTTGTTTAAATATAAAATAGAACATTTCGTGTTTCAGACAAGCACAGGTGGGAATTTAAATAATCTGACAGGGATTAAGAGGAAAAATAACAACTTTTTACGCGGCGGGCCCAACGAAAAGGTTTCGGACGCTGCGCTACACGAGATTAGCCAGATTAAGCCGCGCTTCATTGCGCTGAATTAAAAGAGAAAAATGCTGCTTCAACTTTTTACATTTGAAACGAAACCTATAAAAAAAACATACTATTTCATTCAAATTGTAAACCAAACATCCTCATGCATAACCGCTTATACAGAGGACACACAAAACAAAACCCTGGAGAAACATTTAATAATTATAAAATAAATGTAGATGCATCTTAGAACTGTGGGGTGACTTAACAATCTCAACTTAATCCGCGTTCACAAACCAATGCATAAATTGTCATCCGCAGCGTGGCTAGTCGCGCACCTCTAGCCGAGACGTCAACTTGATTAATCGTTGTTTCCCCCATGTTATTAACATGGTAATGGGCCGCAGATCGCTCTTAACCTCTCGGGCTCACTGTACTTAATGATGCTGGATTTGCGGAATGATTCAACTGTAAAACGGCTTAGTTTATCTCCGGATTTCAGCTGGAGCTAAATGGTGCTGCTAATTTCTTCTTGTAGGTGCAGGGTTTTTGAAAGTAGATTAATATTTTAATGGCTAAGCTTTGTACTTTTGCAAGGATGTGAAGCACACAGTAAGTGTGAATATTGTACTCTTGATTGATAAGAATGCTAGGTTATATTTTTTTCACAACAAATCTGTATTTCATTAAAAAATGACGATGGGCTTAATAATTTACATAAACTATAAAATGCAAAAAATATTACTATTTAAGTGGACACAAGATGACATGAATATTGTTGTATATTTATTTGTTAATACTCTCCAGAACATTCTTTAAATGAAACTGAACTAAATGAGCACATATTCTTCTTCACATCATATTTAATACTATTTCCTTAATTGCTTAATAGCCCTTCGCATATTGTTGCGTTATCTCTAGTATTTGCAAAGATCTCATGTGCATGCAATCCAAACATAACTGTTATTTCAAAGGATCGGGCATGATGAGTCATATTAGGGAGCTACCTTGGAATCATTATGAGAGGGAAGAATATATATGCATACATTCATCTACGCAAGGATCCTGAGTCCAGGTACTTTAAACTCTATAAGTGCGTTAGATTCTAAAGCTTGCCTACCTTCTTAAAATAAGTATAACGATGAACAATTCGGCTCGCTGCCGTAATCTTCAACTGTATAACATTATATAAATAATTAAAAAGAAACTTGTAGATCGTTGTGAACAAATATTATTTTTACATAATTACCTTAAACATTCATTACAATGTTGAAAAGAATTCCATTCAATTTCGTCTTCGAGTTGTGGTTGAAATTCACACTACTAAGCTTTTGATGGAAACACCTACTAAAATATCTCAAGTATTTTTACGATCGTAGTGGTATCTTTAAGGGATCGTAATAGTAAAAGTTTATCCCTTTAGACCTCGGAAACTATTAACATACTTAGATAATAATATATATCATAAATAAGTAGTGTCACTTTAATATTCTCCAAAATTTTATTTTAATTAACAGCCGATACGCTATAGATAATAAATTGATAGTAAATGGCTTTAAAGTACAATTTATACAAATAAGTGTAGCAAACTGATCTTCACTTACTGTTATGACTACATATATAAAAACATTAACTTGTATTGTAAAGAAACATTATATACAGGTTTTTCCTTGCGTAATAGCTTGATTTGTAAATATACATAAATGATAAATATTCTACTTGTGATCAAATAAAATAAACCTCACCAGGATGTCTCTATTTTCAACAATAATTATTGCATAATAGTTCATCATCAGTGATCAATCATTAATAATAATCTCACACAATTCTACGCAACCATCAATCTTTGGTCAAATCAAACGAGGATATCGCCACATTATTTATTATAACAGCAAAGACGGACGTAAAGACTGATGAGTACTGAAGAATGAAAGCGCCTAGCAATAAGCACCAATGTTTGGGAAAACTATGTATAGTTAATATAGCTTTAGTTTATTTATTGGATAGAAAAACTTATGTTTTTACCAAGCCAAGTCATAAAGGATATTAAGTCTATTTAAAGTTAAGTATTTTCATTTTGACCTAAACTTTATTATTGAACTATATTGAATATTTGAAGCCACTTTAGGATAACAAACAAATAATACGAAACTAGACTGAAATTTAATTACACATATTATTAAAACACAATTCATTACGGACCTCAAAGACAAAGTTATTTCATAATAGTGACTCAACATTAATTTAATATCTCTCTCACGCATACTCATTACAGCACTAGAAAATTTACGCAGCGTTTTCCAACATCAGTGTACCACTCGCAATTGAATTGATCGACCACATCTCATTCCCCGATAAGCGTCGGCCATGAAAGTACATTTTTCCCAAGTTCCCCCAACGACGATGATCGAGCTTTTCATTTGGCGTGTGCACAAACATTTAGCGCCCTTATCAGCACCTATTAACAAGATACGGCTTCATTATGGCTGTGAAAAGGTTGCGGTACACGGCCACTTTTGTATTGTGCCTTTTTCTCCCCAAATAGGGCAAGCTAGGGTCGGACTGTTTGAAGAAACGTGGTATGTTTATTCGTTGATGGATCTTTAGAATGTAATTGCGGAAATGTAATGGATGTAAAATGTTATAATCGATTTCATGTAATATTCATATACACATGTACAGGACAATTAAAAATGTTATATCGAAATGAAGTGTAGATCACGTGTATTAAATAAATGTTTTGTAATCTTTTTTGTTTTTCCTGATTTAACACATAATTATTTATTTTACTTCTTGGTGAGAAAAAAGCCATTGTGATAGTAAATTTCAGATCTATACTCTATACTATACAACATACATCTATACTATAGAATATAACATATATCTATACTATAGAACACGACAAAGTCATAAAAATCAGTTAAGAATAAACCAATCATTTATTATAACCGTTATCACTTTTGTTACTTCAATTGTTTGTGGCAAACAACAAGAGAAATACCTACAATCATTTCGTTTGAAATGTTCCTTTGTAATATTTTGCACGCACAATTTTATGGTATCATTCATTGTATGAAATGGGCGTATTACGTCGTTTTTACGCTGCCAAGATCAAAAGCAATGTCATTTAGATAAATGCTGCAGTCATTTTGTAAACGACCTACGTCTCACCGAGGCGCGTTTACAGACTCCTACAACGCGTATACCATTAATAAGTAGTTTAGATCCATTAGTTAGGACCAGTATGTGTTTTTGTAATAAAAAGTATTTACAGACTATATTGGGACGTCTCATCGTGATAGACTTATTTAGATATGAATTTTATTTGTTTCTACTATGACATATATTATATATGAGTATATTGTAATATTGTGCTGTGAGTTCACCTTTCTTACCTTTTAGTTACTTACCTTACCTTTTTGTTAGACTTACCCTTTCTTCGCAATCGCTCCGCTCACTACTATTTACTTAGCTCCGTTTCCATCGATATTTCTCACTCCAATAAGAATAAAACAGTAACAAACCCATTCCATTAAATTTGATCCAACAAAATATTCAACCAACTCTTTGACGAATTAACCCGTTTAAGCTTCACACCACGAACTTTAATGATTTCGTTCACTATTAGTACGTTGAGTACACAAAGGGCTTCTTGTGTGCTAGCAGTGCGTTAATAAACACTTTATGGGACCCCGCAATGACGTCACGAACCCACAGGAAATGAGCTGGAAACTCACTGATAACCCACACACGGGTGTCTCATGTTATAATGGTCTCGCATATTTAACACACATGTATAGGCTTTGACAATGAATTTGGACTAATATGTGAATAATGTACGGGTATGATAAGTTATAAAATATAGCTGTATGTATGTAATTCATTCAATTCAATGAAATGAACTTTACGAATGTTAGTAGATCCGTGATAAATACCTAAACTACTGCAGGGAAGCGGTTTTCACACTATGTATTATTATATAGAGTCTGTAATTGTAATTGTCTTGTAAGCTTATATTGAATTAACTTGTAAGTTTATATAAAATTATAAGTATTACATTGCTCTAAAACAACGTTTTAAATCCGATGCGATTAAAAAAATTATTTAATAAATTGGTCTTGCTTGATAAATGAGAAGTTATTAACTGTTTTATTAATAGTATTATTAAATAATGACTTAGAAGCAAGTATTAGTACCCTATACTTGTATATTATTAATGATCACAGTGTTCACATGGCAAACCATAATGACTGATTGTGGGTTAAAATATCTACCCTTTAAGGCTGGTGCCTGTGATCGCTCAATGGGAAAGATTTCTCTGTCGGAAGAACATTTTCAACGTCATTAGCGTGTGCGCTTTTACGATTCTATTAACCCTTAATGAGTTAAACGTGCTTTAATCTATAGTAAAATAACAAGTGATTATGGTGTCAATTCTGTAGTTATATGTAGGTATTAGGTTCTTGAACCTATTTAAGGGGATAGACCGTTTTTGATATATGATTAGTATTATAATAACTGTGGTTTAGGTTTACACGATTTATTAGAATATAGAAAGCGACCATTTTTCTAATAACAATAGTTATGAAAGATTTGGGACACGGTACGCTAAATATTTTATCATATAGACAGAAAATATTATTAACACAAAGCATATAAATAACAAACTTAAGAAACTTTATTTAAGGCATCAAATACATAGACGTTTAAAAAACATATTTATGCCAAAATGTTGATCCCATATATTTATTTGATTACAATACCAAGAATCTTATCTTTTTAGATTACGTTACATGTAATAGCGCTCATTACATTCAAGTCAAATCAAACTTTATTATCTCTACTCCTAATCGGTTTGCAAAACTTCACAAGAACGGACCAAACAATAATTTAATATCTCCCAAATAAAACAGCCAACAAAGAACTTCAAACAAAGCGAAATAACACAATTTATTTGAAGCAAAACACCCTATAAAATGGAGTTGTCTGAAGAACTTTTATAAGCGCGATAACGACCGAAGTTACACTGACGTTTCGTATCTCCGCTTTATATACACATCACCAATATACCTTGGCCTTTAACTCCCTAGCTGGTATACGCTATGGGAGGTCTTAGTTCACTGGTCGATGTAACCGAGACTCTCGGAGGTAAAAAAGAGAATTCAGCGGATAGTCTCCTTAGGCTCCTCCCACTGGAAGACACGCCCATCTACAACCGAAGTATTGAACGGTCTCCGAGAAACTTCTTCGGTATACACAGGATACATGTGTTGGGTACAAAGCTGTGATACTTGTTCAAATACAACTACGCTTGTGTGAGAATGTTTATGTAGTTCGGTTCTTACTGAGAATACTGTTGAGTAAGCGGCAATGGATCTGTTTAGATTGTCTACTCGAGTATATGATGTAGCTTATTAAGTAATTGTTTTTTAAAATTACTATGTTGATAAAAATGGCACGATTTCTGAATCTAGGATTTCGATGTCTGTTTGCTACTCCATTGCTCAATAGATTCCATGAACACCTAGTCACTTATGATATGATATCTAGATTAAGTTATACATGTAAGCATATACTTTGCACTAATTGTGTACTTTTGGTAAAGCCAATGTAACTTACTTATGCAAATATATAAAATACAGAAACATTGATACCATAGGTATAATGTACTCGTATTATACTTACGTCTTTCTCTTCCGTACTAGGTTGATTGAAAATCCATTTAGTCGCCTCCTACACAACACTGAGAAGAAGTGAAGCTTACTAGCACACTATTTTCATCCCAGCCAACTGAATAAATAAAAAGTCTGCGTAAATTTTTCATTATTAAAAGAACGCGGTTAAATTCCGTCGGCTGAACCTCCGCAGTTGTCACATCCGGTTTTAATTCTTTAAACCATTCGTATTTCCGGTGTCCTGGTCGACGAATAAAAAATGACTTTGTTTTTAAATAAGTCTGAAATAGGGGAATGGTAGCAAAAACACTTTAAATAATGCCACTTATTTAAAGTGTTTTTGCTATATAATATGTCAACTTAAATTAATATTGGAAATTGTCTATGTTTAAAGCTACTACGAAATTCGGTAGCTAAGACTTTTCTAAATAACGATGACGAACGCACTATCATAAGGCGTATTAAGACCATCTCTATTCACATTAGAAGCCCCTATAACCACCGAGTGTGTATGAGGAGGTGCATGAGTGTACATGAAGCGAAATCGGGATCTGGACAAATAGAGATACAGGGAATCAGGCGTGATGTGTATGTATGTATGTCTATCTCTAACATGCCATACAACACAACAAACAGGTTGGATACAAGTCTATGGAAAAACACCAAGATTATAATTTCATACATTTCCTCCTTTTAAAACATCCTTCCATGCTACGTAGTCTGGAGCACGTAATCACAAATGAGTCGGTGCTTTCCGCGATTATTTTTCCGCTAACCGGCATTTTTTCCCGGCGGATAAAAAAGCCCGGTCGCCGGATATTATCATTAATTATGCATCGGCTGACTTCGGGATGAGACCGACTGACGTTTATAAATTGAGCGAGTTAGCTGATAAACAAAACATTGGGAGTTAAATACCCATGGACGCATTTGGCTTTACAAACGGTCTAGCTTATTTTTGGGGCTCCAGTGTATGTGACTAAGTGTTTGTTAAAAAGTGCTTCAAGCTATATTTCTAAGTTATAAACAACGGCCTAAATTATTCGTATCATCTGGAAATTCTAGATAAAGCAAAGCTCAGGTACAAATAACCGATATCAACCACGACATGAGAAAGATAGAATGCGATAGATAATAACAATAAAAAAAATATGATTTTATCTATTATTACTACTTTTACTTAATAGTAACTTCAACCTTGCAACAAATGGGTTCAATATACTTAATATTTGATACGTGCTTAAATAAACACGGCAGGTATATCTAGTATATACACTATATAGAAATAAAGCCTTATAGAACTGGAAACAAAATAGATCCCAATTCTGGGTAAGCTTTAAGTTACACCGGAGGGCATGATTTGTGTGCGGTCTCAAGATCTATCCCTTGGAGGTCCACTATTTCTCCCAGACTTAGCCGCTCCGGAAGCAATTTATGTCCGGGATTTCCTTGTCCACTGCTAACAAACAAGACCCGAGGCCAAATGTTACTCAAGTTTATTTTGGACTACAAGTTTATTCAAGGACGTTTATATATATTTTCGCAAACGATTTGTAGAATAAAGGTATGAAAATTATTCGAAAAAATAATTCACATCAAAAATACTGAAATTTACCCCAAAAATAGAGCCAACATACAACAAAAGTAAGGTATAGGTTGGGACTGTATTATTTTTGTGTGCATTTTCATTTTTTTTATTATTTGAAAAACTATAAGTATACTGTCTTTGTAACAGTTGTATACGTGGGACCAAACTTAAATTATACTTAGCTCAAATGACCTTTCCCCGCAGATAAAGTGCAAACTTAAATAAAAATATATTTCAGTTTATATTTTACAAACACACAATAATTTTTACATCCTCACCATTATTAATAGGCGCTGAAAATAAACAAACAATGCAATTGTGACTCAATAGTGCGCACTATCTGCACTTCCGTTTCACACCCCATTGCGTAATGAACGGTCCGCGATCGCCATAATCGGTTGACACCTCGCCATAAATATATTTGACGGCAAAAATGGAGCCAGTTTATCAGAAGCGGCCTCCGGGGACCGCTGGACTGCGGTAATAAATGTTATTAGATAGCCTCAGGGCTTAGTTGGGCCCATTTCATTGGGTTTTTTGCATTTTTTCCGAATTCTGCTGCTTCCCGTTTTGTTAATGTGTCTGGCCGTGGGAATAAATTGTCGGCCGCAAATCCGGTCCTCCCCGATCTGCCCTGGGCTCCGTGATTTGTTGGTCTCTGAAGGTTATTTAAATGGGCACTAATCTTTTCAGATAATATAAAGGTTACAGAGCCTATCTGTGCATATAGAGGTCGTCTGTATGTGAGCTTAAAGTAATAAAGTCCATCGCGAATATCAGCTGATGGTAATTCAACGTCTGACTACAGAGAAATGCATAACAGCCCATATTCATATGTTTTGCTCTTAAAACGTATTACTAAAATTATTAGTATAAATATGATAAAAATAGATTGTTATATTCCAATGAGCTGGTATTCATTTTTTACGTCATAAATACTAAACGCAAATAAAGTTCAATTGATATTTGTTTTAAACGTTATGTTCAGCTCAATTAATTCAACACCAAAAATAAAATGTACACAACATGAATATCTATGTTTTACTGTGTCCGTAAAATGGCTGCCAATAAAGTGACAAATAGCGGCTGGAGTGTGCTTAATAAACTACGCTCGAAACGTATCGATCAAAATATGAGGGGAATCGGTCAAGCGCAAATCGTGAACGAGTCTCTTGATTTCCGAAAAGAGATTTGTAAGAAGTGTTACTTTGTCTATTAATCTTATTTATAAGGATACGAAAGGTTCCCTCATTAAAACGATAAATTTTATTTATAACGGTAGAAAAGGTTAACTCATAGTTGCTTACTTGTTGCGACCTTCGCTTATGGAAGGGTACGCAAAACTATGCTATCTTTATTTTTCCGAACCTAACAAATCATTAACTCTTCTTTGTCATTTAAGCACTTTCGTATAGTTACTAGGAGGATATAGAATGAAGCAAACAGTTGCATATAACCATTACAGATTTTATAGAAATAATATTTATTTTAAAATATTCTACAGAATTGTTATGTTTATACTGAAACTATATTTAAAATTGAATTTATAAACAGCAATCAGTGCCTATACGAAAGAAGTACAAATTCTTTTCTTCATAACTAAACTTCAGAATAAACCGTTACTTTTTTCAACTATGTCTCTTTTAGTACACACTATAATCTTTCACCACGTATCTCCAAAAAGGTGAAGCAAACACGGTTTGTTTGCACGCCAAACGCCGTCAAAAGCATCGGTAAACGATCGCCCTGTACTATTTACCTTCGGGCTATCGGGTGCTGCGAAACGCGAGCCATATTCTGTAAATACGTTACAGCCTTCAAACGGCTCTACTTAAATTTACTTAGCTAGTAGTAGTTTTTATGTGTACAATAATGTTTCATATTTTTTAGTAAGATTTTGAATGTCTAGTGATTATAAACTAACTTCGATTTGGTGGTTCGATTTTATTGATGACCGATTAGATATTAAAGTAATTAGAAGGTATGATCAGTTTATTTACATACTAATACAACATCTATAATAAATTCTGCAAAAAACGGTCTTAATAACTTAATCTTATAATTACTAATATCATTATAATCATGGTAATTTTAATCCAAACATATACCTTGCTCTTAGAATTTGATTCAAGTTAATTTTAGACATAGATTTTTAGGGTTTTCACCGAGTCATATTTTGTTTTTAATTCATATAGTCCCAGTGAAAAGTCCAAATAATGGCCGCTCTCCACGGCCGCTTAGCCACAGGTGACGCGGGCAATATCCGTTTGTGCATTACGTGACACGATCATTAGCCTCCGGATGGAAGCCGACAGATTGGAGCACGCCTAATGACGTCACGATCCTAGTAGGGATAGACAACTTTCATAAATGTATTGGATAGATGTGGAGGTTTAAATGACATATTAATTGTGGTTATGTCGTGACCCTTAGTAAACCTACATACCTAAGAAACACATGTTACAATTAATGTATGCAGGTTTGCTAAAGGTGATGATTAGAAATGTTCTAAGCCGTTGCTTATTCTAAGTCTGGCAAACGATATTCCATAAATGCTTTTTAGTAAAACATAACGTTATTTCATTACATTAATACCTAGTGACTAACTTTTTTGTGCGCATAATCATGTTTTCTTATTCCTAGAAATAGGTCACTTACAATTTTAATGTCTCTTTATATTTAGAGATAAAAGTTTATAAGATATTCCTTGGTGTAATATTACTGAATTTCGCAAAGAATTCCGTTAATGCTTTATTACTGTTTTGTTTGTTTTGGCGCACAATAACTGTTACGTTTTATGGTTCCGAACCAAGGAGTCATTCCGTGCCTCCATTGCAAAAAGTAATTAAAACAAGGAGAAAACTGAATTTGTTATTTTCATCAAAGTCGTTATCTCTTGATGCATTGTAGAGCAAAAGTTGAATTAGAACAGAACTTGGTACAATAAATAATTGTTTCTGCAGACATAATTGCCGTAATTTCATGAATAATTATGGCCGGCGAGCAATTAAATAAATTACATAAGGAGTAACGAGCGTCTTCGGGGTTTAGTTTTAAGTTGGGGCGCACCGCCATTTGCAATTTGCAATAATTCTTCAAAATTTAATGTCGTGCCATTCAACCCTTCCACTCGGTTCCCCAAATACACAATTTAAGTAGGTTTGCATGTGTCTCTTATACATTTATAATTACATATTTAACATCATTTCATTTAATGGTACAATTTTAAGACTACCTCAATGACGTTCTTTACTTACTGTTACAAGAATATAATTGTTTCCGTAAGGCTCATATACTCTTAAACTTTATATAAAATAATAACTATATTGTTCATTGAATTAATACACCACCTCAATGCAAACTGGATTAGACACAAAACAGGAAGTAAAATAAATACATACATATACGGAAGCGTTTTAAAAACAAATTTAGTTTAAATTCTCGTCAGTGAAACGGGAGCGATGGTCCATCGTGCACAGATGCCGTGACAATCACCGTCCCGCATATTAATCGTCTGCCCACAGATGGCGTCCTGACCACTGCCCAGTCCGAAATTAAAATATTTGGGACCATTCCAGGGAGCGTTTGGTGGAAAGTTACAATGTCTTGGACAACACCCGGTGGTACAATGTTAATTTAGTTACGTGACTTTTAATTAAAGTAATATATTTCGGTGTGTATCTGTTCAGTGATTAATTGTTTAATATTTACTGTTTAAGGGTAAAGGTGTAGGGTTGTAAGATATAGATGTGTAGATTTAATGTATTAAATCATAGAACAATGAGCTAAATACTAAAATAAAAGATTTCCTTCATTCATCTACAACCTTGACACATTTATTTTACTTCACAAACATTTATCCAGATATAATCACTCTTAACAATGTTATTTGGTATAATACAGTACTAATATATCAGTCGAAAACATAACTAAAGTCTCACTAACCAACATTAAACCAAATGATTCCGTAGCAACTACGCACGTGTACTACGAATAACGGTAGTTGGCACGCAAAACCTGTTTGTTCTAAACCCTTTATTTATCGAGCCCAGTGGTGGTACGTGATAAATTCATTTTTGGTCTTAGTTTAATTTGTTTGCGCGCCTCCGTGCTATTTGCGAAAGGCCATTCCTCACGGCACAGATTACCCAGATTATGAATTCATTAGGGGCGGTCTATCTTTTGTTTCCCTCGACGAGGGTCCAACTAATTGATATTAGAGACACACATGAATAGTTCGGAATTCAGTTGGAATTTTTTAATAACTGTGATTACGTTTGCCCCGAATTGGACTAGTTAAAAGCTTTAATCAAATTTTGTTGTACGTGTTTTTGTGTTGTTTGTAAATTTATGTAACATTGACCGCCATGCATTATAATGAATAGTCACCTGTGTTACATTAATATGATGATAATATAATATACTATGATAATCATCACTACTTAAGGCATGACTCGAAGACAGATATTTCCTTAACAATCTCTAGTACAAATATCGAGTTTATTATACCATTACTAGAAATGCAAAAGATTCCATTTACCCCAGTCCCTTAATCAACTTTTTCAACCGTACAGAAAAAATTATGTACTTCCCATTAAAAACAGAACACCTTTCCTATACCTTAATACTAAACCTTCTTCTCTAAGACAGTCGTGGTTTGACCGGGACACCATCAAACCAATGAAATGAAGACCACATTGCCCTGGCTTCTGGGCGGTGCCTGGCCACGTAACTCGCAGCGTGGGGATTCCAGCTGACCGCCGCCGTGGCTTCGGTGGACTAGATATCAAGTACAGTCCTCTGCGGTTGCTAGGTTACGAATGTATGCGTCTGTCGGGATATTGGAATTGACTTAGGGTTGTACCTACTTTGAATATACATACATATATTGGTAGAAAGTATAGTAAGAGAGAGATTTATTTTTATAGTTGTTTTTGAATGTCAAACGTCCGTTAGTACTACCGCTTTAAATAATACTAACACACATTATTTGGTCACAGTTCCATTTTTTATAACTACGTAAAATAAAGTCTTTTCACACCTTACAGAATAAAAAAAAGGAATAAAACTTAAAGACGAAGATTCCCGCTGCATACGAGTATATTACACCATTAGATCTTCATTTATCGCAAGCAACTCCTGTTTCAAATTATACCTACGACAATTTAAGTTCTTTCACAACTACATAAATACATTTTCTAAGCATACATATCCATCACACAACGTAGGTCGGTGGCACATATCCCGGTGAGGTTCATCCGACCGCAAGCGAACGCTCGGGACGTGAGTCGCCAAATTAATTACTGCTCACCGAATAGAGACAAAATTTAGAAGTTAAGCGGTGCGACATTGTGAATATAAACGTGCCTTAGAGAATTGGGTATTGATTTGATGTTTACCAAGAATTGTTATTTATATCATAATGATTATGTTGGTATGGTTGTAATGGTAACAATTGTATACTTATGTTTTTGCTGTACCACTGCTCTATAATATAAAATAGAAAATTTGGGTTCTGGTGACGAGATGGGTTGCTAAGATAGGTTTCAAATTAATCGTTCATTTCGCTTACCTCACAAAATATGCCTAGAAAAAAGCAGCAAATAAAAATTAGTGTATTTACCTCCCTGGCTAGCAAAGTACAATACAAGTATGTTAATAATCAATAAAAAAATTGGAAATTAATAGTAATTTATTTTAATATCAATAAATTGTTATATAAGACAAAATATATTCTATACTCGTATATCATCTAAATGTAACATAATTGCACACAGTACCTACTATGACAGAGATAATGTAATCTGATAATTCGATAGCTGCACCTGAATACTCAATCAGTTGAGTCTTGATCAGTATTCAAAGCTGCGCCTTTCGTTTGGACGATAAACCTGAGTTTCGGGCGCCTTGTCTACAGAAATTCATGGGGTACAATGCTATAAAGAATAGATGAGCCTGGAGACAAAACTTAATGATAATATCTTTATTGAGACATCCACATCAATTATTACATACAATATTCAACATACAATAAAATTCAAAGACAATAATTACTTAATAACTTATTTGGTGTATGATTCACGAAGAATTTATGCACATTCCAGATGAATGACATTTGCTGAAATGAGAGAGTAGATAGGCTATACGTTTGTAGAATGACCTCGTTGGTTATTTAAACTGCTTACTAACAGGAAGAGTTAAGAGGAGTCATTTACTTTTGACTACTACAAAATGTTTAAACTTCATCATGCTGTTTGTTTTTTTGAACAAACTCGTTACTTAAGTAATTTAAATAATATACATAGAATGTTCATTGTTTCTCTATTGTTGAACGTAGTTTGATCGAACAACAAAGTGTGGAACTTTCTTCCGGAGATTGTGATTAGTGCGCCCTCAGTGAACAGTTTTAAAAACAGACTTAATAAACATTTAATAACTTAACATTTATTAACTTAAGAAATCAGGTGCCGTGATTTACACGGATCTTCTCGAAGAGCTGCTAGTATATTTTAATAATAATAAAAATAATAAAACATAAATAAGGCTCATCTAACTTTCCACATCCCTGCCCCTGCCCTTGTGAGATATTCAGTGACTAATCGGCAGGATTCCCAACACTTACAAAGAAGACAGCGCCGAGGTAATCTCGCCCAGATTAAAGGGGGTATTTATTTTACTTACCTACGTATTACTATGCTCAGATAGGGAGGAAATTTGTGAGATCATTCACGGAATGTTAACGAGACAAAGGCTTTTGGTTATGTATCACGAGGCTCGTTATCTTAAGCTATGCGGGGTATACCTAGCAGAATATCAACCTCCTATGCGGGAAAGATATGTTGTATAAAGGTCAAAGGGTTAATTTCTGTCCTTTTGAAAGTGAAATAACGCTTTGACCGTAAGCGTAATTTTGGAGTCTTTTCACAGCATCGAATTTTGAGACTTTTGTGTTCTTTTTAATCTTTTAATAAAATATTATACAAGGAAGATAACTAAATAGCTAATTCATGATTTATGAAAAGGCATAATTATTGTTTTAATTGTTGAAAAGGCATATTTAAATACATAAAAATACGTACCGTATTATTTATCCATAATTACTCCCGCTCGTTATGCTACACAACTTTGACGTGTCTATAACACCATATATGCTCTCAAATTTTGTAACAGGAAAAGGTTAAAGCGATCAGTGAAAAATTAAGTTAAAAGGATCGGCTGACAAGCGCACGCTAGCCCTGAATTAATTAAAAGCGAAACTCACCAGTATCACGCACAGATGCGTTTCACTCACGCGGCTCAGATTGGTCACAAATTCACTTATGAAAATTATAGAGGCTCTTTAGATTAATGTGAAATTGGATAGAGATTTGTCAGGATCGATCAAGGAGGCGATAATCTCAGCTTGTTTTTTTAGGGAATAGGTGTGAATATTTGTTTGTATGATGCAGCCGTTTGACCTTTGGGTAATAACTTAAAATAAAATATGGAATATTAATTGAGTAATTAGGTCAATCTACAATTCTCCAATGGTTATTGAAAGATGAGGTTGTCACTAAAGAAACATACATACATACACATCACGCCTGATTCCCTGTAGAGGGGTAGGCAGAGATCACGGATCCCCATTTGTACCGATCCATTTTTGTCACAGTCACTAAAGAAACATCTCTTTAAATTGTTTGATTAACAGAAAGCTAATATAATTCTCAGATTACTAAGCAAACATAAAAGGGTTAAACAACAGCTTAATAATAGCACAAACCACACGAACTGCGGATTTCATAAAAGCCATTTTGGAAGCGCGACGCCTCGTGTGCATGTCAAAACGGAAAAAAGAGCACAAAACCAATAAACAATAGGGTACAAATTGCTCACAAAAGGACAGCGAGGCACAAAGCAATATGAGGGCTTCACAGAGATATTGACAGTAAATTTCATTCATACGGAATCAGTGACGCACCATCAGTTTCAGAGATGCCGCAAACAAACGTTTTGATCGAAAAAAGCTCTGTATGGAATGGAGCAGTGGAAAGCTTGGATGGGATGTAATGAGGTTCTATTAGTTGTATTACTGGTAAATACTGTCACTAGAAAGATTTTGATGAGTGATCAAAGTATTAGAGTGATTATGATCTATTAGTATTTTCCAGCAACAATATAATGCTATTACTTATAAAAAATGGAACGGAGATTATGGTTATCATAAGAATATTTTAAAGATCGTAGCTTTTGATGACCTTTACAAATAAAGTCTTAAAATCAATATGTTATTATTTTTTGTTGTTTAAATATTTATAATAAGTACCAAATATTATATATATACATATAAAAATCTAATCTATATTTTATATAAAAATCTTTCTAATTAAAAAAAATTATAATACGGCAATCAAAAACCTCAAATAACCTTAAAAATAACTAAAGTTAACAAAATAACCCCCCTGATCGGAGCTATTGAAGCTAAAACAGCATTTTGACAGTAAATTTCATTCATACCGTATTAGTGCCAGGCTATCAGGTCCAGAGATGTGCCGCCCAATGTTTCTGTCTGTGTGATAAACAATGTAAACCGATATTGATTTTATCCCTTCTTGTAGTAAATAATGTCATATCAAACCCAAACATTTATTAATAAAAGAAGGCTTTATCGGTGTACGATTTTGATTATTTTCCTTCCTTAGTATTGTATAATTGAAAAGAATAAGAAAAATTACAAAAAAGTCAATAAACAGTTTTGTTTCTCTAATATCCGCGTATATGCTACAGTCCTTCTAATTTTAACTTTCATCAGTAAACCTATGAATGAAATACATATTAATACAATACACATAATAACTATTAATATTAGAGCCTGTATATTTAAAGACGTTACAAGAAGATGTAATAATAAAGGCCTAATTGATAAGTTGCGTTTCTTTTATCCTCTCACAAACTGTCAGAAGACACAAAAGCCGTATTACGCCGGCTAAAACATGTTTTGATGCCATTCTTCAAAGTTAAGCCAATATTTGGCGATCCGCTGTATACTTCCGTCACTGAGCTTCGTAATTTATTGTCAGACAAACTGAAGTTTATCGAAAGAAGGAGAATAACTTTATTATATACTGACCGGAACTTAAGCGAGGGTTGCCGGGATATTCGCTAGTGTACTGTCGTACACATAATACATTTATTTGGAATTGTATCACGTATTATAGTATTATATTATCTGTGACGTATTTATTTAGACAAGGTCTGACATTTTACAAAACACAACACATCCATTTATCTTTTAAGGATGTGTAATAGCGGTAAGTGTGTATGCACATATAAGGCTATTATATATAAGCAGGTCCATTTATACATGTAGATAAACTATATTATATAAATGGGTAATTTGGGGCATTTTGTTTGCATGCTCTTTACATCCCAGACTATCCTCCAGTAATACTATGCTTACGTAGTATATCGTATAAAAACGGTGGTAATGCTTAGATTGATATTAAATATAAATAATTTAAATATAATGTCTATAATGCACCTATTTTTAAAGCACTTTCGTGTTTGACAGTACCGTTTACGCCATTCCATTTGAGTGAGACGGGCATTTCTTTGCAACGGTGAAATATGCCTCGCTCCGTCGCTGGACGGTCCTCATTGTAAACACATTTCGGAAATAGTCCTCATATGTCTAAAGCCGGAAAACGGGAGGCTTTTAGTAATTTTATTCCCGAATACCGCTACTGCTTTTTACTGCGAGATATGATGGCTGGAGTTTGGAGATAGAGCTTTGGGAAACATTTAAATAATTTACTTTTATAGAATGTAAGAGATATTATTTATTAGCATACTTATACTAGTTATCGCACATACTCATGTCTTTGGATCTCTTTTGGAGAGAAGAAAACGTAAGAGACACCACATTAGCCTTGATCAGTGTTAGATTAGCTTTTAGGGTTGTTATTGCGTCGGTTTACAATGTAGGTGTCAGATCACTTGCCCTTAGTCACCTCCTATACTGCATGCCCGGAGGTAGCGACAGCTAGTAAGCTCTTTAGCGTTGTTGCCACTTTCAAATTTGCTAATCTTGAATGTACGATGGCTCTGTCTGTGCGTTTTTAGTAATCTATTAAATGATACGATCGATATTCTTGAATAAAAAATCTTACTTTGTGATATGACAAACTACACTTTAATGTAAAACATTTCTACTTTTGTAAGAAGAGCTACACAAAGGCCCTTCATACAAATTGTTTTCAATTTAAGATGACCACTCATAGCTCCCATTCGTCAATTGTGAATGTCCAATAAATTTTCATTATGTCCACTTTGACTTCAAGAGGAATGGAATTTTGCCATTATATGGGAATTTATCAGCAATAAAAGGTCAATGATTTCTGTTAAAGGGAATATTATATATTTAGTACGTCATATAAAATTGATAAGAAACTACAATAACTATAATATAATCTTTTTATTTGAGTAAACTAGGTACTAAAAGCAGTAAATTAATTCTAAAACAGTAAAAGATCTTTCTATTACTGTATTTTTTTACCATATAGTTTTATATATAATTAATTATTAGCTTTATTATAAATATATAGTTCGCATACATAGCATATAGTTCGCATTATCGAAACAGAATAAACTAATCTCAAAAATTAGTCATGACGTTACAGAAACAATTGTCCAGTAAAAGATCAAACAGTTTTCTAAGCAGGTATTCCATTTGAAAACGGTAAGGGACTGTCTCTCAAAGTGGTTAAAATAATGCCGTTAGCCTCGGGCGACGGTGGCTTACTATGAAAATGTTGTCAAAGGCTCCTAACCTTTTGTCAAGGATGCAAAGATGATTAACTTGTTACTGTCCCTTTAGGAAATTTGCCTAAGATATGTTTTGGTAGTTTTTGGTTCGTTTTGTTTTGTCTGTTGTTATTCTGAAAGGAATAATCCATGATGTAACTAATAAGGTTATATTTTCTAAGTATTTATACTGAATATATATTAAAGAGCAAGTTATGCGTTACAAGATATACTACTATATTAACAGTGGGTAACAATGTTTCTTTAAATCCATCAGTTTTCCACAAATTACAACAATACAAAAGACCAAACGATAATCTGTATAGCTCCCTCTATCGTAATATACAGGGCAACAGCTGATGATAAAACATGGCAGTATTTTATCTTTCCGCCTCACGAAGTGACCCGATTGCAGTATACAGTCAAATAAAGAATATGGTGTACGGTAATAACGAAGCTTCGTTAGTGTGTGATTTTTCAGATTAAACTTATTTGTATATAAAAAATAATTATTACTCCTAGTAACATATTCAACTCATTTCTCAAGGAACTAAGGTTTTGGGTAAAACCATCACATAATTAATAATTACTCCTAGTGCGGTATTCTACTCATTTTTAAAGCAACTAATGTTTCAGAAAAAAAACAATAAGAACTCACAACATAGTAAATAGTATGTATATTATCAAAAAGAAAGAATACTCTAAGTAGCGCATTTGAAATACACCGATTGTGTTCATTAGATATTTTATTAAACTACATTCTTAACCATAATCATTTTAAAAATTATAGTACCAACCAATATTCTCAACAATCAAAATCGAAACAAAACAGATGCGTTTGTAAGGAGAATCGACTCCTGCTGCGCGTAAATACGTTTTGGCACGGCCTGAGATTACCGGAAAAATATTGGCAGGCGACTTTTTTATTTCTTATCACCGATTTCGAATCGGATGCTGGCAAAATTGTTCCGGTGTAAAACGAAGCTGCGATTGGAACCACACCGAAGCGATGTTAATTTGTAGCTGTCTCACGAAAAAGTGATTGGTTTGGAAGTGAGAAAGTGTAATAAAATGGACAAATTCTGTTTGTCAAATTATGAATAATATTAATATTCCGAAGGATAGTATAATAATAATATTTGGACATTATTACACCAATTGAACTAGCCCCTTGGTAAATACATTTACGACTTGTGCTAAGGTTACTAATCAAGGTATATTTAAGAAACGTATACATATTATATATAGATAAATACATGTATAGCATATATAATCAACGACCAGACTGGAAAGCAGTAGAAAAGCGTAGTTCTTAACTCTGCCACCACCGGGAATCGAACCCGTGACCCCACGATTAGCGTTCAGGTGTCTTACCGATCGTGCCACGGAGGTCGTTTAAGTATAGAATTGTGATGTATGCAGTAAAAAAAAGTCTAATTTTAAATTTTCAAACAGTGTTTTCTTTAATCAAGATAATATCCATCTAGCCATTTATATCTGCTAAGAATACCTGAGATAAATTCGCACATATTAAATAACAATTTTCACATATTATATTTGATTCTGTAGCCTCCATAAAAACTAAACAAATCTTCACATTTTTTAACTCTTTTATTATTTATATTATATATTTATATATATTATACGAGAACCTTTCAGAAGAACCTTTCCGTACGGGAACTGCGTCAATAGTTCACTCAAATATATTACGGCGCAGAACACGTGTTAACGGGCCCATAAACGTGCAAGTTAACAGCCGAAGTTAGGGCACTTTGTAAAATATGACGCCCCGTGTGATACGACCCTTATCGACTTCAATGTTTTTTATACTCGCTCGCTAAGTATGTTCGTAGTATACGCGTACTACGAATGTTCTAGATACATTTTATGGAAGTGATATGTGATAACATGAAAGTATAGCTATCAGCCAAGTTTTATGTAGTATCGATAGAATATAGGGAATTGAAAACATAAGCGGATATTAATGTTTATTGAGAATAAAATATAATTGGTCAGCTTATGTTGAAACCAGCCTTTGACAATAAAAATAACAATCATAATGAAAACACAGGAAGATTACATTACAATGTTACCTTTACTACAACTTAAGTGAACTTCTAATCTTCCCTTCCCTTATTATAGGTAGATTTTTTATATTATGGCGAAATTATAGATGTACGAGTATATATTATTAAGAAATTTCAACGAACTTTCGACATACTTTAAGAGCTCTCCTATTTCTCTTGATATTTTTAATAATACCTGCAATTAACCTCAGTTAGCACGGGACTGGCTTCCCTCAAACTTTGACCAAAGAAGCCTCCCCAATGCCTTTACAGTAACGTGATCGTTTCTTAAGGCGTAGCGAAATTAACGGACTTATGTTTATAGGGTTTCCCAAACATTGAGTATTCAAACGTTTGCGCAACAAGATTTTGCTTAAATTGCAATACACAAACAAGAACCCTATTAACAAGTATTTTACTTATTGAACTAATTATTTTAATATATTATTAGCTAGTAACGTTTCTCTAAATTACAAGTCCGCACACAAAACCTTACTGTAAACTAAACGTAAATCCGCCAATAACTATAAAACTTGAATTAAGATACATAAATCGTGGCATTAATATTCCCAACTCAAACACAACAATTTACTACTGCCTACTAGGTACCTTACAGACATGCCTGCGGCGTTATTTACTTGGGCAAACGCCTTTTGTTGTCTATTACCAGGCCTTAAGGTTGATTTTAGAGAAATGGCTACCATAATGGGGCCAGTTAAGGTAAATCGCAACTTAAGTCTCGCCTTCCAAATTGCTTAATAAGTTTTGACAGCGTGAAGTTGCTGAGACAAGGAGGTTTGTGTACACATACATGTATAATAAGAGAATTGGCACGTCAAAGTTCCAAGCTGAGAGATATTCACCACGTCTACATTCTTAACAAATTCTTGGGTATGTATCCGTAGTTCAAGTTTAATATATATTATGTTGACAAAGTAATATTTCCGTGGATAATTACATAGTTACTACTCCGTTATGTAATTCTGTCATTTCATGAATACATGTGTATCCGATTAAATAAATTCATTATTAAATATAACACATAATATCTTTAATCATAATAATTGTCCATTAAGTTAAAACAAGTACTGTAAATTATTTAAATGAGTTAGTACATCCCAGCCTCAGAACACACCAATCTAGGTTAAGTTTAATAATAAACTTTACTATACTATCTATAAACACTAGAGTACACAAAATAATGAGTAATGAATCGCAGCGTAGCGGTGCGCGATTGTTGGCTAATTAATTGGTGCTAAATTAGCATTTTCATCAGCGGTGATTGCAGCGCGGCGAGGGCAGTGCAAATACGTATTAACCACCAACGATCGGCGGTCTCATTATGACACACTCGATTAACCTATTAAGGGGGCACAGGAGGTGAAACATAAGTATTATAAGTGGCATATTAAAAGCATCACGCTAAAGACGATACCGAAACTAAAGGTAAAGTAACTATACGATATTATTGCTACAAGATTCAATACAGCGTAAGGGTTTAAATGACATGAATGTTCTCGTATATGTAAGAAGTAGTAATCAGTCACTAAATAGCGGACGGCATCAATATCTAACAACGTCCCATCGAAAGGAAATTACCTTAAGGAATGTTATTTATTATTCATTACAGTTATAGAAAAAAAAAACATATGAATAGGGTATATACATATGGATGCTATTTTCGCTATAGAACCTCACACGCCTACGTTGAGCCCGTCTGGAACAAAGACAGGCGCTCTTTGGCAAACATTTGCTCACAGGAGCGGTCCATTAATCAATTTTTGCATTTTTAATTCGCCCCTCATTATTGGGCTGTGAATTTCATTCCCGCTGTACATATTGCAGGTTTAAACGTTCTCTGCCATTTCCAAAAAGCACTTCCCAAGTAATTTACAATTTATCATGTTGCTGGCAAATGGGCAAATATTTTTCGTTTGTTAAGCCAGTTGTAATTAATGTATGTTAATATTTTATTATTTGGGCTCGTGGTTTTGATTCGATGGCTGAGCGAGTATTGCATTATTAACAATTTTTCTAGATCGATATTATTATGGATGTATTTTGATGTGTAAACAGTGATTTAAATATTTTTTACTATTATAACTATAATGTTAATACTTACAAGTAAGAATGGGTATTACAAATGCACGTTGGAAAGATGGATTATAATAAATGTGCGTCCTATAGATTTTTCGAAGTCAAAAGCCGCTACGATTAAATAAGTTACAGTGTTTCTTTAGTTTTCACAAAAAATATATAATTATTTATCTATAGGAATTTATGTATCACCGACAGCATCATGTGATAAAATGTACTTAAATTTCATATAAGGACCAAACAAAATATCTCATCATCTCATCCTTGTTAAGTTTAGAATTTCGAACCGCACATGTGTGAAAGTTGTAAAAGCAAATATATGTACAAGTACGTCTGAAACCAGAGCACGTCAATTTACGTTGAACCTGTAGTTCAGAGTTAACCCGCATGAATTTGATATTCTATGCTAATAAGACTCGGTGAAACTTAAATCTTATCGCAAGTTTAGCACACGAGTGAGGCAATGCCATCATGCATAATTGATTTGAATTCTCTCTCTGACTTGGCGAATCTAAAGTTCGCTGTAGGATTCATGCATTTACAACAAAACTGTATATTAATGTAGCTTACTTTTCTGAACGTATGTAGTGTAGTATAATAGGTTTAATAATCTGTGATCTTTATCTATTCCTCTACAGGGAATCAGGCGTGATGTGTAAGTATGTACGCATACTCTTGCCATACTAAGCTGCTTCAACAGCATACATGTGTTCTTATATTATGCAACAAAATAATATAAAAACATGTTAAAAATTTATCAGGAAAAATTGCGTCAATAACCCTTTTCGTCATTTTCCACAGCACAAAACCAAATGCAACTGAAACCCAAACAGAGCGAAATGGCAATTGACATACAGTTAGGCAAACAGGCGCACTTAGCAAATGTTGGCTTTAAAGCTTTAAACTCGTCCTAATTACAGCGAATTCAAAAGCTAGAATACGCGTCAGTTAGCACCCGCAAAAACTCAACGTAATTAAGGTAAATAATGTTTATAATTAAAATAACACTCGTGAGCGGAGTCAAAGCAAGGATTTGGAGCCACCCGCGCGGCTAATGTGGCCACTTTGGGCCACATGCATAGTCTGGGTTCATGGATGAGACTAGACACGAGATACGACGAGGCTAAATACTTATTTAGTGTTTCTGAATCAGAACAGTAGAAGAATTAGTGTTCCAAGGCTTCTTTAAGATTTTATCTTCTCTTCATCTTTTCTAAGGCTGTGAATAGTAATTAGGTGGCATGAATTATATATGTATTACGAATTACGTAGTATATTACGATGACCTGTTTGAAATGTGTGATGCTTGTTCTGAATAGGTCTTTAAGTTTCTCGTCGTCACTAAATTAATGCTAAGTTTAAGTTTAGTTCAACTATATTAGCCAAGTTTCAATCCTTATTATTGAATGAATCTGTTGGCTTTAATTAATCTGTCACTTTCAAGTTACCTCGTTTTAATATTTTTATAAGATAAACGTGATTCATCTAGTTATCAGCTATAGTAAGACTACAAGAGTTTACCAATATGAAGTCCAAACTACAGATGTCGCTATAACACTTTGTAAAGCAACCGCCCCATGAGGGTAATGTCGTTTCAATGTGGCACTTACTTTTTAAACACACTCGGCGAAAAGAGCCAAGCTTCAGGGTTTCGTATGCAAATATCGAATGATGTCTATTCGAATTCAGTTGTACAGTTTCTGTTTTATAAAAGGAGATCATTGGGTAGAATTGTATAAATGAATCATGTGTATATATAATAGTTTAAATTGATTTTGTAAACACGATTTACAGCATGCCACATAACACTGATCCTCTGACTACGCAGCAACAGATATTGGTTGTGAAGTGTGGGGTATCAATTGATGATTTTTCTTTGGCATTAACAGATACAACTGCTTGCTCTTTGTAATGAAAGAGCCGGTATAAATATATAAAATAATTTGTAAAATTATTTACACGGAACCCACGCTAATCTTCATATTTTGAAGATACACAGGTTTTCAAGATCGGGGGAAGATCTGCAAGGGTGCCGTCACGCACGGTATCTTTGATACCTTTCATTAAGGGGTCGATGATATTAATTTGCACATTTTAGATAATCTTAAAACCTAACAAACTTTTCTCGTGATCCAATGAATCATAATATTTTGAATAAAAATAGTTATTGAAAGTCTATTCATTATAATTTTTAACAATTTTATGATTAAATAAACATATCTAAATAGTCCCTGTAAATAGTAGTTGTGTTGTGATACAATTCCAAGAATTATTAATTAGTTAATTTACAAAAAATAATAAAAAAGAAAGCCCGCTTTGTTGGTTTTACTTAACCAAAATGTACTCTTTATCTCTTCGGTTGGCCATATATCTTTGTTCAGCGGCAGATCGCCTCTGAAAGATAACATTAGCACCCTCTCCCTCGCAAGCCTTTCCTTCGTTTCCACTCGACTCCTCTCGGAAAAGAGTTCATAAATAATTGTAACCAAATGAACGACTTCGTGATTCAATAGGATTAGAAAGGAATTTTATTTGCATAGTTTATACTGGCAGGAATTTGTTCAGGATATTTTAATAGGGAGTTAGAGGTTTGTAATGTTGGTGCTGTTTTTAAATTAGTTTGTTGCTTGGTCGTAGAATAATTACAGATGTATTATTTATAAGATTTTGATGTAGCTTTGAATAAAATACTAATCAATATACTAATAATCGTACTTACCATAAAGCAATTGACGGCTGAATCACCATCAAAAATAAATCCATTTCTTACCAGTGAATCGATGTTTAAAACAAAAATCATGTTTAAATACTTTAAATATTAAATAATCTTACCTCATAGCAATAAAATTGTTCGAACTGCACTGTAAAATATTGATGCCACTTATTAAAGAAATAACTTTAATATTACTAACTAGTGTATTTATAGTCGTTCATAAACCTTCACAACCTTAGAGTTGTAACAAGTTGCGTGTTATACAGAAGTTAACAATGCATACTGAAAAGGCTTTAATTGCAGTCGACTTTCAATGCATCAAGCCTATTACAACTGGAGCTTTAAATTACACGCAGAGAAAAAATGTGGCAGTAAACCTTGGTTTATGTTTCAACTATTTAATTGGGTGTATAATACGTGTTAGATGGTTATCGTGATTCTACAAGAGTCATGTATATAATAGTTATATAGATAGACACTAAATTAGTTATTTATAATACTGTAAGGTTATTGAAGTTCCATTGGTTCTTATTAACTCAAATCTAAATCTTGAACAATAGTTTGTTCGTTCTTGAAAATATACTACTTGGATAACGTTTACGCCACGGAACTACACTTACTCCTTATCGTATACTCATATTACATATATTATTACTTAACGTCAAACTGCGAACATCCATCCGCATAACCAAACTATACAATCATGTTCGTTTGAATATTAATCTTTACACCACAATACTCCATTATGAAAACATTTTCCTTAATACGACATGTTATATATACTTACTTACTTAAATCCTTTAATCCTTTATAGGGACATAGGGCATTCAATAAAGCACGCCACCTGATCCTATCCTACACGATGACTTCAATCTCAGCCCATGGTAAACCAAGACCGAGAGCCTGATTTTTGACGGATCGGCGCCGACCTTGGGGATTTCATTTCAGCGTTACCTTCGGGGGATGGTCTCCTGGTCTTCACTTTTCTTATTTCTCCGAATCTCCATGTCGATTTTATATATACTTAGGTTATAAAATTATCTTAATATGGGTAGCTTTTTTGTTAAACTTTGTTACTACCGTTTCTACGTGTTTAAAGGAATTCAGTGACAGATTTATAGGCTTGAAAAATGTTAACATTCAAGAATGTATTTTTTATTAAAATCAGCTTCGACTTACTCCGTAAAAGCCATTAATTATTCACCAGTTCACGGTGCTTAGTGCAAGGACTTTCATGTTGCTATTCTTATCAATACAATCTTTGTATGGAACGGTTGCATACATATTGCAAACTTAACCGTGGCTGTTTTTACGCGATTCTGACCTCTAACTCTCTGTATATAAGAAAATGGTGCATTCTAGTTATATTTGCCGACAAGTAATGCATCCGAAAGGGCATTGTTGCTTGTGCGATATGACACCTAATACGTATTTAGCACGCGATCAAAAATATGTATTTCGTTTATATTGGCCTGTCGAGACGTTTTATGTTAGGAATTGTTGAAAGCAGCATTTAAGGTCTTTGATTTATAAGGTAGTAATTGCGGTCAAATTCAATTAAAAGTTAAATATGTACCCAAAAGGCGTTGATGTAGTATAGACTGGATAGTATGTAAATGATAAATAGAACCTATTGAGGAAACAGTTCATACTCAAGCAATTCACTCTGATCTTTAACCCGTTACGTACGATATTACAGGTAAAACAATAATTTAATCTTTTTATTTAGATCCTAGACTAAATCAGAAATTGTTTTATGTGTGTGAATTGTAATTTGTATTAAACATTACAATTCCTAAACAGAGAACAATTTGGAATCATTGTCTGGAAAACCACGTTCACAAAAAGCTCATAAATAACAAAAGTGCACATTTTTAATTAAGGTGCAAAGAGGCCCATTATCTCGGTCTATTTGGGTCTTAAGACAGTCTTAGGGACATAAATCAAGTCCGGAGACAATGCTAATGCAGAGGAATTAAAAAATACTCACTCTAAGACCCCACTGAAATAAAGACTTAGCACAATCTTTGCGGGCAGCTAATGAATTACGTTGGACTAATTTATCATGGAGGGTTGTGCATATTTTACGATTTAAATACAAAGGGACTGTTTGGTTTGTGTACAGATGTAACGGCTAAGTTATTGCTTAGTAAGCATCTCTATAGCATATATGACCTTTGTGTCAATACAGTACGAAGAGTGACATTTTGGTGCATAGCTTCATTTTAAATATGATAAAAGGAGAAGAAACATGGTCTAATTGGAAAAGAATCTATGATACTGTAATGTGACGTACAATAAGATGTCAAAGGAATATATTATTAATAAATTTAAGGTATTCATATGTTTTTTTTAATAAAGTAAAGTGTAACCGGTAATTAATATCTTTAATTATGCATGCACACAATTCAAGAATGAAAAATTGCAAGATCAACAAAACTTGCTTGTACCAGCGTTTATAATGGCAACCTTACAATGTTCGCAATTATTCATTAAAAACTTTGCGGGAGAAATATGACCACTGATAAGAAATTCAAATTTTACAAGGCGATTTATTTAAGTTGAAGATTTCATTTACGATGCTTTAAGGTATATATAAGGAAATGTTTGTCCTACAAATCTGCTTGTTATATTTATGTACTATTTATTTTTAAGGTGAATTATGGTTTGAATACTAGAAATTCAGAGGTACAAATACACTGAGGCTTCATCAAATAACAACGTATCACGATCGATACCGTAACTAAAGTAGTCAGAGGAACTCTAAACCAGTTAAAAAAGGGTACGTATAAGATTATTAAAAAGGTACGTACCTATCTATATCTTACCAGTTTCTCACAAAATTATGTTAAGCAATGTAAAAAAGAATATTAATATTACCGGGAATAAAACATTATTCATTTTATATCTAACATATTTATTACAATATTTGAAGTTTTCTTCGCTATACTGGTTTTTATTGCAGGCAGTGTTTGATACTTACGTAAGGACTACGTTTTCCTCATACTGGGAAAAGGAGCAATAGAGCCTTCGAGAGAGTATCATTCCACGCGGAGTTCCGCGCGTTACTGAAGGTTTCGCGGGTGGGCGTGTTTTTCCACTGGGCGTGGCCTATTCTGACTCCGCCCACTAAAAGGAAATTTTGTTGAAAAAGCATTTGATAAGTGGGCGGGGCTGGGCTAATGTTTTGTTAAGGACACTTTATCAAGTAATTTGTTAAGCTTCAGAGCGAATACCCAAATGTGTTCTTAGTTTGGCACGTTATTGATTTTCTGGGACGAACTCACTATTTATACATGTAGAGACCTATTCTTATAGTTATTAGATAACATACATTAAATAAAAGTGATATTGTCATGAACAACATGTCTAAAGGTTTATTATACTGAATTACACTTTTTACTTAAATTTGAAAGATGAAAGGAAATATTGAAAATGTCTGATATACATACATATTATGTTTAGTCAGGTTCACTACGTCAATGTAGTTTCATCCATGTACCTAATCATAGCATTGATCTATCTGAAGAATTCAAATGATTTTAAATCCACTTTTAACATTGCTGCAACTAGTCAGTAACAGTATGGCTCTCACTTTTGTTACAATTAAATGTATATCTAGAATTAGATTAACTAAATTTAAATTAAATTTTAACATTATTTTATCCATTTTTTTAATTGCATATAATAGTTTTATTCATGTATGTTGTTCGTTAATCCATTAATTTGTTAAGCGTGCCATTATACTAAAACATTGTATTAAATAACAAAAAAGCCTTTTTCGCCCCGTACAAACACAACCTCAACTCTTTCACCTGTCAAGTATTCCGAATTAAAATATTTCGAATTCCGCTGCAAAGAATTCCAAACATTATCAAAGGAGCCTCGCAAGAGAGTCAACGTTAAGAATCCCTTTGTTGGAATTGCTGGCGTAATAATGCCGGAGATGCTCAAGCCAACTCGAGCATTTTACCTAAGTGTTGTGAAAGTAAATACCTTGTAACATAATCCATTAATTCTGCTTAACAGGTTAACAATGTGTAAATAAGTTACGCACTTCCTGGGCTCGGACACAAATATCTCCTCGATTACTTTTAGTATTTATTATCAGGGTAGGTGAATACTACGGTGAGGGAAAATATCGTGCGGAAACCTACCTAGTTTTATATTCAATTTACGTTGTAGTTAACTATTCAATAACTCCTATAATAAACAAAGTGGTCCATGATCAAAACCTCCAACCACTTTTTCTGCGACGCATACATAATGAGCCTAATCAGAATTCTGATACAACGTATAAGAACACACGCCGTGTGTATTCAGCATTACCATTCATCAATCGGATCCCACTCACTTAATTGTATTGACGTTGAATTGGTATGTACATACTTATTATTCTTATCAGCTTAAAGCCTACTACATTATTAACTAGTTTTTAGGGACAACCTCTAAACATAGATTAAATTAATCAAAGGTAATCATTTATATGCCTTTTTTGGGCTAAAAAATGAAGGTTACTGAACAATACTATTGCCGTGATACAGGGCTCATAGATAAAAAAAAACGCTTAGAGAAGACAAATCAAAATGTAGGGGATTCGCTTAGAAATATCTCATGAATAATCGATAGCGAATGCGTTAGTCAATCCCATACATTTTGTTTTATTCTGAAAGCAGACTCTACGATTCTGGCAAATATATAATATTCTGGCTTTGTTTCTTTGGAAGGTTATTTATTTCGTCACATTATACATCACAACACACCCGTTCATTGTCAGTTTTTAAGTACAAGTACCGGATTGATATAAATTCCTAAGAGCTTCAGAGAGACAAGGAGGTCACTCAAGCTTCACAAGCCAACTCGAAAAGGTATAAAATAATATAACTTATAAAATATTATACGAGTATAATGTCAATAATTTTAAAAACAAGTTGTATATTTACGCTTTCCATGCCCAACAGTGTAGACAGATACTACGGATCGCCTCTACTTCGTCTCTAAAACGTCAATATCCGTATTTATCTCTCTGTCGCTACAAAATGGAGCTTCCGAGTTGAATTATTTAGTTTCCTTGATTGCCTGCCGTAGCTATCCAAATAGAGGCGACTAATTACCTGATTATATTCAACGGGTCACATTAGTGTTTACATGCGGGGCAGAGAGCCGATCCATTAATGTCAGTTCTGTGATTGACTGTTCATACTAGGTCAACTGGGTTCGCTTTTTGAAATGGAAACATGTGTTTTTCATGCTTAGAGTAAGATGGACGCGTATTTTGGAAACATGTTTTTCTAACATGATACAAATATTTTAATAAATGTACTAGGGGTAAGATTGCCAAAAGGGTTTCGGTGAGTTTTTCTCTTGAAAAGCAATATATAATTACATATACCATTAATTTGTATCTAAGTAAATAGGCATTCATACCTATTTTTTCTCAATTCTATTCATAGCCACCAAATTTGAAGTTTTTCTATTATTTTGGAAACATTCAGTTTGAACACTAGATGTAGACTTATCGCGCTTCAATGTATTCATTTGCTATTAGTTTCCTTGTTTTTAAACTCTTTTTCAATCTTACCAACCCAATCCAATATCATACATGTCGTCACGTTATTTGCTTAACACGCCCTTCCTTGCTTAACGGGATAGCCAGAGACTATTGAATTCTACTAGTACCTAGCTCTCTTGCTTCACTAACCCATCATACATACTATCCTATTCTTAAACCGTACATTTTCCATGATTTTCATTTTACATATTTCTATACCTGCATTGCCCAAGCAAAGGGTTGATAAAGGCTGAAGCAAGTATGTTATGGGTGTAATATTACCACCGTATGAACGGCCCCCGCTCTAATTCATTAGCGTTTGCGCTCGTCATGTGCGTCGAGTGATGTGAGTCGCGTTGTCGTTTGTCATTTGTCTCACGAAATGGCCTCTGACGTATGCTGGGCGATTGGCCATTGATAGCTCGTTAGGTTTCGAATCTCGTGTTGCTAGTGTTTGTACTGGCTGTTGGTTGAACAAGGGATGCATTGTAATAAGAAGCATGAGCTCATGATTTGTGATTAGGCTTGGTATGGCTGATAAGTTTATTAAGTTGATCATAACTGATCTGGGTATAATATATTTGGATTAGGACTATTAGTTGTGGTTTATTTCGAGGTTTACGGAACCTAAGACACAAAACTTATTATCCTTCGTCAAGTTGAGCACAATTTGGTACATAACATGTTCAAGTAAAGCATAACATAAGGTGTTAATATAGAATACCGGTAACACTGCTAGCCCCCAATAAATACAATTCATTTTTCCTACTATTTTGTACGTACTCCCTGAACCCAATAAAAAAGGTAGTAGCGACGCCATTTATCCATATACGAAGTACCCCTCGTAAAAGTCGCAACCCGTAGCGAGTAAACCGTGATAAAAACGTCACACCCGCTTGACCGTTGCAGGTGCGTCCAGGATTAATATTGACAAATTCCTGCCATTAATTTGGGAAGCTTAGGCGAGTGCGCGGCTCCCGATAACCAAATATTAACTCAATTAGTACCGTAAACGTGTCTCCAGTCCGTATTCAAATGTCTGCTAATCCGTGCCGACGCAATTGTGAGGGCTTTGCCGGCATTAGGGAAGCCCGTCGGCTGGAGATAGGGTTCGGAACGAGTGCTTTGTTCTAGCACTAAGGCCGCGGCTGATTTAGGACTCATCACGCGTCCGAAGCCTAAAATTATGGTCTTATTGCGCGGTACTGTGAGACAATTTGATGGTGTGTTTTATTGGAATATTTATACTTATTTATTTATGTTTACTAATGGGCTTATGCAGTATAATTATTAACTCATTGAACGCCACGTAGGTTACTGGTGACCTACGCTACTGGAGGAAATCCTTTTATAGCTCGGCAGTTAAAGGGTTAAGTATACTACACCTCTGTAGGGAAAAGGGCGTAATGTGTATTTATGTAAATATGATCTCGTATCGATTGGCTAATCCAAGATAACCGTTTTTCGCATAAAAACTGTAGTAAACATAAAATAATTCTGTTACTGCCTAATTTGCAATTCTTAACCATGGAAAGTGCTTTATACTAACATATCGATATTTTAAATGAAATATTGCACAATATATTTTAATAAGAAATTGCAACCGTTTGTTTTAAACGATTTCGTAAGTACAACGGTTGCCAGAATACGTCCCCAAGTAAGTGCAATAATCAGTCATCGTAATAATTATGATTACTAAACGCTGATGCAGCCAAACGTCACAATATGTGGTAGACGACAATCCATTTGACATTCCTCCTCCGTCGATTGAATAATGGCATGTGTAATTACCTAACTAGCTTAAATTACGCACACTTGTAACATTATAGTAATTGGTTATAATCTAAAATATGTTTTAATTTATAACGGTATAACACTATTATAATATATTTTATAAGGCGAATACAGAGATTGTACTATATTTTAATCCAAAATAGAGTGTATTTATTTAGATGTATGTTTTTTTCGGATGTTTTTATTTTGTCACATAGGAAACTTAATCTCTCTTATCAGACGATATTTCTTTTCGTATTTTAACGTGTTTGCAAAACTACAAGCGATCAAATTACATTGCCTCAAACCTTTGTTACCATGACTACAAGCGGGGTTAAAATAAACAAGCACTGATTACCCAACAATCCTTTCCCTTCCGCCCCAAGAATAAACGCACCGTTTTCCGCCTGCGAGCAAGCACTTAATCTAATCCAAGTCTCAAAACGAACTAAGACGTCGACTCAAACAAATTATTTGACATAATATCGTTAATTAGAAACCCTCTTTTGTGCTGCGGCCCGGCTCAGTAATTAGGTTCGGATGCTCTGAATGGGCCCTTTTTCAGCTCGTTAAAGCCGTGGACTGAGACAAAGAGGCAGAACAAGACTCGTTCATTCATTCATTCAGGCCGAGATTCGTTCCTCGAGACGGGATTTAAGGAACAGTTTTCCAATTCCGCCTTTGTTATGGTTTTAACATATTAAGTGGGAACAATGTCGGTTCACAGGGGTCGGTTCGTTAAGATGTTGTTGCGTGGCGTTTTTGTTTTGTTGCTTAAATAAACCTGAGTGATTTAAAAATAAAAAGAATTAAGTTGAATTTAAAATAATAGGATTATAACTAGTTTATAGACGTGGTGACATATCGTTTGCAAAATATTCAAAATTAGCTGCCGTATTTTGTATATCTTAAATATGATTGAGTAATAGATATACAAGTAACTCAAATTTCTTAATTTGTTTATAAGTCTTAAATGTACGTTTTATCGATGTTTCAACTTAAATCAACAAGAACAATAAGATGTTCAGTGGAACAACAGCTCCGAGCTATTTGAAATGAGCTATTCGCATTAACAGGGGGACAATGTACAGGCTTAGTTTTATTTGCTCAATGAAAGAGTATTTATTTATACTTCAATGACCCGTGGTTCACGCGAATGTCTCGTTCCATTCTATTGCTGTTCGAAGCTAAATTCTGCATCGCCTGTGCGTATCTTAGCCGGAGTTGGTATAATGTTCTATGGTGAAAAATATTTGAATTGTTTTTATTATTATGTATAAATTAAACAGCAATTTTTATAATGTATTAAGAAGACTCATTATATAAAATGGATAATTTCTATGTAGGAAGAAACAACAGTATAAAAAAAGCTAAAACAAATAAAAGACTACTATTACATAGCTAATTGTATTTCTGTTAAACAATGGTATCTTTGAAACCAAACCCAAAATACAGATGAATTTATCTCGGCGCCCAAAAGAGGGAAATGCAAATGAACATCACCCTTTCACATTAAGGATTCCCGTCCACCTTTCCACTTTTGCGAATTAATCGCCCGAGAACCTTTCTCTATTAAAGTTTCTTCGAGTTCCTCAAGAGGCTTAAAAGCTATAAAAGTTTCCAGATAATGTGAAACATTTATTTGAGCACGGGAACGAACGCCTGCATTCCGCGGAGATACGTCCCAAAGTGTAAATTCTGGTGATTTCTCAGCCGTTTAATATTCATATCATTGCTTGCTCCTCCGCTAAACATGGGCTCAAATCTCTCCGCTTTAGCTGAGCGAATTTGTTCTTGCGAAACAATGTTCTCAAACTTCGCAGTTAAGAATGGTAAATCATATTCAGATTGAGTTTAAGCACATTTATATGCGCATTACGCAGGTGCATTTAAGGATGATTTATTATTGTAAGTTTTTCAATATATCGTTTTGAATTCCTAAGAGTAAGTTTAAATTTACATCGTACTTTTTATTTTTGCAGTGTTTGAAATATGAAAAAGAATAAGAGTATCGTTGATTAACATGTTTTTTCTAGAAAATTATCAAATGGCCTTGTATTATTTATTTAATTACTTTTTAACTTACTCTCAACTATTTAAAAATAATATCTCATTCAGTTTAAAACTACGCCTTACATTGCAATATAGAAATTGGTTCTTTTATTTAGATTCGGTCACAATACCGCAGTCAACAACCTAAATACAGAAGATAACTGATATTCCATAACCGAAAAAAAAACATGAATAATATCGTTACTATAGTGTGTGCAAAAAAAAGACAAACTTGTTCACGACCATTTACCCTTGCGGGGTAATCAGAGGTTCAGGTGTTCATCTCCGCTATTCTACCTCGAACCCACGTGTTGACCAGATAGTCAGTACTCAATGTGACAGGTGGTCAGCCATGTCCCTCACTCAGTGCATACACTAAATCAGTTTTATTTTTGTTGAATGACTGTACTGCTTCGCGATTCGAATGTCCCGCCCAGTTCTAAATCTGGTAAACGCAAGTGTTACTGACACAACTAATGATCACAATCGATCGAAAGATCGAAAGCCTTTTAAATTGATAATAAACCAACTATAATTATCAATGTTTTGTGTACGATTTTGGGTATAAAAAATATTTATTTGTTGCCGCGCAACGATGGGTTAGTCAGGCTTCACGATTTATAACTCAGGCACAGATAATATAATACTATACAGACTCAGGCTTATGACTTCCATCTTTCTACTGAATTAATTGTAATATATTATAGAGCAGACTATTTGTTCGGCACCTCATTTTGAAGTACCTATAACTGCCGAGTGTCTCTGGAGTGGTTGGGATCCGGACAAATGGGATACCTGGTCTGCCGACTTCTCTATAGGGACACGCGCGTGATGTGTACGTGATGTATATACGAGTATATTTGCTCTTTACATTTAATTACAAAAAGTTAAAATATTCTTTATTGTTATGTTAATAGTTACAATAATTTACCGTTTGAACATGACTGACATATTAAATGAATAAAAAAAGTTTGTAAATTATTCTACAAAATGTGGAAACAAATCTTGTCTACGTTAACTAACAATAAACCCAGACACACGTAAAAAATATATGTATTCATCACCAAAAAGGTTACTAGTGAGTAAAGTCCACGTGAATCCATCACACCCTAAGAACTAGTTAGGAACCACAGATGCCATAAAACAATTGCAATGCACCGCTAAGCCACGTAGCTCGATCATTGAAGTAGTTACCACTCGTCCAATATACCGTGACCCCTGTTTGTTAAGAAACAGTTCCTAGGTTTGGTAGTTCGTTTGATTTGGCGAGGTACATTTAGACCATGCTGCATCAGCGAATCCTATCAGTTCATTTAACGATATCTTCTGGTACAATGTAATGTTATGACTGTACCTTTGTCTTCAATAGCAAGGGAAGAGTGAATGAGCGGTCATAGAAAGTACTAAGTGCTGAACAAAGAGTAAATGAACGAAATGGATCATGAATAGGTTTTTAACTCTTTATCCTAGAGTATACTTTTGGGCAATTTAGTGTTGTAAAATTGTATACGGTTTCATTTGTTATTTACAGATAAGCTGATATAACATAGCTGATATGACATAACATACGAGTAGAACAACCGCTACGAAAACATACACAATATAATACGTCTACAATTATAATATACAAACTATTTGGTTTTGACATATAGTTTCCAAAAGCATTAAAACTTCTTTGTAATAAAAAAAACGTTTACCTTCTTTTACTCATATTTGTCATAAATTACTCTCGATTTGAATTAAGAAAGAATTTCTAATGACAATACTCCTTATTGGAAAGCCATTGTACAAACGAGGTTCGGACTTAAAGTGCAAACATTTTATAAAGTTTCACCAAGTCGCAGTAGCCGAAGTGGCAATCCTGTGGGACGAATTATGCTTGAAGTTAGACAAAGGCGCTTATGTGCCGACACTGTAAAATTTTATTTCATGACTACCTCTACTTTAGAGATGGAATTTTATCTTTGGACAAAAACTAGATACTGTACAAAAAGGATAATTATTATTTTTCGTGTATATTACGATAGGCTAAATACTTTCATAATAACCTGCGTCTTTGACAAGTGGAAAAAGGTTAAGTATTGAAGTGGAAAAGAATGCCAATTGTACGGAATAAATTTACGTAATGGTAAAGTTACATGATCATTCTAAACGAATACTATACATTTTTATACATATTCTTAGCGATTTTATCAATGGTCTAAATGTATTGAAGTTTATTAGTAAACTACGGTACAGAATATCTAGATTAGATGTAGACGAATAATTATCAATGCGTGAAACCAACGCAAGTGAGAATTCCTAACCAAACACTGGTGACAATTTGTCGAAAGGCATTATAATCTGCATCGCACACCGTTGGCTCTCTTTTGAATGCGACCTTTTGTTGTCGGATTCAATTAAGTTCACATCGGCACCGAGGTCAGTTCTCGTGCCACAACTGACAAAAATTGACGCGTAAATCAATTCAATATAGCGTATCAGTGTGCGGGGTACAATGGAACAATGTGGAATTGACCTGGGAAAATGATGTGGTGCATTGCGTTGTAGAGCTGAGTTGAAACTGAGAAAGATTGAACATGTAATAACTAATTAATTTCAAGTAGGTTTACAAACAAGTCGAATTGCTTCATTACATTTCTTAAAATTATTAGAAATGAGGTCTGAACTCTAGCATTTTTTGGTGGTAACGTCATTATAATAGGTCCAAGAATAAGGCAGCTTCCGTACATAAAGGAAATAATCTATATCTTAGCGATCAATTTCAATCAGGTGGTTGCTAATATCAGGCTAGTCTGGGACGTAAAAAGAATGCTTACTAGCTGCCGTTCTTGCCAGCATGTCGTAGGAGGTGACGAGGGGTAAATAGAAAATATTAGGCGATGAGCTAGGACCCTGTCACCAATGTTCCATTATGACATTGCAACCAATGTATGGTTGGTCAAAGTCAAACAAACAAACTTTTACCTTAACGTTGCACTACCATGTATAATAAGATATCTACAAATGAAGCAATCGAAACCGCTGATGCGGATATGACTATCCAGACATCGTCCTATTCGCCCAATTAAAGTTGACCTTTAAAAGTTAGGAAGCTTTTTACTTATTTACTAGTTTTCCAGGGGTCTCAATAATCTGGTGCTGCAGTAACGACTTGGTCGAACAAGATACGTGTTTTGGCGGCGCATCGCAATTGTTTTACGATTCCTGTGGTCCGTAACTAGTTCTTAAATGGATTTGATGAGTTCTTGCAGAGCACATCTGCTTCACAGTTTGATTGCTCTGTTAATATGTCTGGAGTTTAAGGGTTTTGAAACGAGATTTAACGAAAACCTTGTTTTTGTATTCCAATTCTTATAGAAATAGAACCTTAAACTGCGTTGAAACGTGCAGTTTACATTTTTTCTGGTTTATATTAATACGAATGCAAAAGCATTCACTGAATCTTACTCCCTTCTTTAAGCAAACTTACGCCTAAAGTCGCTGATTTAATGTTTCCTACGACTAAACCGTATTTGTACTAATTTACAATAACACAGTTGTATAATATCGCTATACATAATAAAATGATGCAGTTTTAATTATGTGGCCAAACTATTTGCTTTTAAGAAAACTTGTATAATTGTCACGATAAATACAGATATCAATGTTTTTATGAATTTTCCTCGAGTTTAAAGGCAAGTAAACTGCCCTTTAAGCTCCTAGAAAATGTTCTCAATATAAATTGTTTATTTACACCACAGAGTACTTAAATATAAAACGGGGCAACAAGGGCTGAGTCCGCCCGAACCGTGTCCCTGTCTCCAGTGTCGAAATAAATGCGACCATTTCAGCATATTCTTAGCTTCTTTTTAAAAGATACTTTATACTACGGATTTTAGAATACAACTGTGTTGAAAGAGTTAGTTTTAGCAGGGTCAAAACGTACTCTATGTATGTGTTTTTACTTATTTAAATAGATGTTCTGTCTCAGATGTGGAAATGTGACTAAAGTAATTAAGAAACTTTCATTAAAAAAATACAATTTTTCCGGCATTTGTTAAATATTACGCATGTCCATCCATACGTCTATACAAGACTTAAAGGATTATTTTTTGCTGGTATGCTTGTCGATATAGTTAAGAAAATGTCTTCACAGAACATTACATCATACATTATAACTTATTACGTAGGGTACTATGAACCGTAACCGTATTTTGGCGTTGCTCAGTTGTTTTATCAGCAAGGTTCAAATCTCACCAGAGCACCGATGGAAATGAAGTTTAATGAGTTTCTATGTACATTTTTGTAATAAAAACACATATACGAAATGCACCGAATATTTCGGTGAGGGGAAACACCGTGAGGAAACCTACTTGTTTCCCGGAACAGGTTATAGTTAGTTCTTATAAAAGTGACATGGCTAACCACCTGTCACATTGAGTACTGAGAATCTGGTCAATAAGTGAATACGAGGTGGCCACATAATTGCTACTACTGCGATTGCGGAGATAGAAACCTGAACCTCTGACTACCCCGCAAGGATTAATGGTCGTGAACACGTTTGTCTTTTGTCCTTTTTTACCCTACTTCATTGAACTGATTTAAAATTTGTAAACCCTGCAATGTCTTGGGGCTGAATAATTAGGTGTTTCCCCACCGTTTATCGTAAAAGAATGGTTTTGAATTTTCCCCGTCATTCTTTTCCCTCCATATATCTTGGGCTGGATAAGGCTCTGATTAATGCCTCCGAAAGGAACAGCTTGACTTCGTCAAAGATAAGCTACGATGCAAAGTTGGACTACTAATTCGTTTTTTATGAGCAATCTGTTTTTTGGAGACTTAAGTTAAATATACATAAATAATGTTTTAAGAGATGCCTTTAATTTAAATATTATAGACAATTTCCTTTCATATTGAGTTAATAATATAATAATCTTAGCTACTTTTACTTTGTATCAATATGACTCTTGACATACTAAGGAATTCTATTGGTCAAGAAACCTGACATGGATATTGTCATAATTATAATGATAAGGTTGTCAAATAGATATTTTTTTCGTAAGGGTATAACACCCACTCCAAAAGGTAAATATGAAAGTTAGAAATGAGTGCGTAAATGAAATAAACATGGAAACTGGTCTGTCATGTGCTAGCCTGGGACAAAAACAGAATGCTAACTAGTGGCCATTCTTTCTTGCATGTTGTAGGAGGATGCTAAGGGACTTGGGTTAAAATTCGAGAGATCGACGTAACGTAACCAAAGTTCAATATAATATCACAACCCAAATATTATAGGTGAAAAGTAACCACCGATATATTATCATGTTTCTACTTTCAGTCGCTAGTAATAGTGATCCTATTTTAATGAAACATAGTGATACTCTTTGCATCAGCGTGTCATCCAAGAATAATACAAACTCTTTAATCATATACAAGTAGTTTCGAGCCCACTGTCAATTTACTTGATGTTGAATCAAGGCGACAAACATATTTTATAAATTATTATTAGTAAGTTTAGAAGAATTTTTTGGGATAATGTTTCGTATAATTTGTTTAGCATTTATATGTAAGTATTGTAAATTGCGTTTAATATTTTTTTGCAATATGTAACTCTTTATGTGACTGATATGTTGGATTACTAGAAACTGAAAATTTAAGTTGTCCCGTGGTAAATGTCTTATCTATTCTTACCGGCATGTAGTACAAGGCGACTAAGAGACCGGAGTAAATGGACTCTATGGGGCGATGTGCTACCAATCTGTTCCTTTGATATTTTGTGATGTCATATAGTTGTTCCATGTTATGTTATGGTTGTTCTGATTCATCCCAAAAAGTGATAAAGGAGATGTTTTCAATGTCTCCGAGGAGATGAAAATAGTGACATATATGTTAAGGTGGTGGACACATGGAGAGGATGGATGAATGGAGAGTTACTAAAAGCATTTTTAAAGCCAAAGTGGAAGTTAGTTGGTAGATGGACGATGACTTGAAAAAAGTCGCTGGTAGTGGTTTGCTAATTCCCACGAGTGATCGTGTTTTGTGGCGTAAACTTGGGGAGGCCTACGTCCAGCAGTGGACTGACATAGGCTGATTGATTGAAGTTAGTTTTGCACTGGTTAGGCCGCGTAGAACTTTACAGTTGAAATTGGAGACATTTTTCTCAAGGCGGGTGAACGCTACTTGGAGATAAATAGAACATGTATGAGAAGGTAAATGGGCTAGACTGAAGCAAGAGAGATTTGTCAGGATCGTTCTGGGTGGCGGTCGGTAGTCTCTCCCTATCCTGTTAGGACGTAGGGACGTGAGTGTATGTATGATATTAGCATTTTCATTAAACATATATTTTTCTTTGAATGAAACATAGCCATACTCATTGCATCTTCATGTCATCCAAGAATAATACAACCTCTTTAATCATATCCAAGTAGTTTCGTACCCTCTGTCAATTTACTTGATGTTGAATCAAGACGACAAACATATTTTATGAATATTTATTAGTAATTTTAGATCAATTTTAGGGGAAAATGATTCTTTTCCTTTATTTCGCATTTGTTTGTGAGTATTCCATTAAAATTTCTTTGCAATATTTAACTACTTACTAAGCACCGAAAATTCGAGTTGACTCGTGCTAGTCTGGGATGAAACCAGAGTGCTAAGTAGACGCAGATCTTACCCGCATGTCGTAGAAGGCGACAAAGGGGTTGCGTTCATTGGTATTTATCCGGCGATGGGCTATCAACTTAAAATCAATGTTTCATGTAACTTCACAATCCCAATATTCTTGCTAATGAATGAGAAAGGAGATATAAACGTGTTTCTATTTGATGTCCTTCCCGAAAGGGATTCGCGATCGCAAAGGTGTATGTAAAAATTAACTATGTTACTATCTAGACCAAAATGTTTAATAGTTTGCATCTATACCATTCATCTACTATTGACAAGATCTTATATATTCATTTTCTTATATACTTAATTTAATAATGGTAATCACTGACTATCTAGTCAACACGTGGGTTCGAAGCGCCCATAGAATTACTACCTCCGCAATTGCGGACATAGAAACCTGAACCTCTGACTACCCGGCAAGGGTTAATGGTCGTGAACGCGTTTGTATTTTTTATATACGACATAACATGCCGATTTGATTTCAGTTCTCACTGTAACGACAAATGATGTTACTGCTGCTGAAAAAGGAATGGCTCCATTACTTTTTAAATATATGGTAAGAACTTAAGAAATATTCATTTTAACAAATCCCAATAAAATACAGAGTTTATACATTTGCTACCTAGCAAACGGTCAATCACCTGAACGCTAATCGCGAGGGCCTAGGTTCGATTCCCGGTGGCGGTAGAGTCAAATACTGTGCTTGTCTTGTGCTTTCCCGTCAGATCATTGATTATATATGCTACATACATATGTGATTATCTATGATAAGAATCTACGTACGTATACGACTCGTCCGTTTCCCTGTAGAGGGGTAGGCATAGATAACGGATCTCCATCTGCCTCGATTCTAACAAACCACTTTCGCTGAATTGACACTCATACACGACCTCATACACACTTCGCGGTTATAGGCACTTCTAACGTCACCTTTTTCAATATGGCATCAATCTAACTTTCATATGTGATTTAAAAATATATCTCAAATATATTGATTGGTACAAGCCTTAAATTTACTTGGCAAGGGACAAGTTCAGTTTGTGCAATAGTGTCATAGAATGTTATTTATTTAATATAACTAAAACATTTATTTATATACGAATTCAAACTATATATAACTTAAAATACCCATAAAAATTAAATTATGTTTTACAACATTATAATATCAAGTCTCTGAGGTTTTATACAAAGTCGGCATTCAACATCATAGGTGGCGCTTTATCTACAGAGAGCAATATCAAGATACTGTCATTATTATTTTTTTATTGTTTTAATAAGTCGTTCACTACTAAGGTTATGTCGGCTCAAGTGCAAACACTGATGCCATGGCGTATGCAGTCGCCATGGTTACACCAACGCCCCCAGTTGAAGCTGTAGTTCTGCTCTTCCTTGTTCTTCGGTTCGTTTCAGTTGAGGATCCAAATATAATCCCAAAGCAAACATATTTAGCCAGTTTGGCATCACAATTGACTAAATAATCAGCCCAAAATAATTATTTGTATTTTCAACTTTCACTGAGCGGCTGACTTTGTTGACGAACCATAGAAGACTGATACTGTCATTATTCTTGTGAAAAAATTTGGGATTACACTACATTGCTGAAACAAACTGACGATGGTCGAAATATAACATAAACATACGCTTCACGACTTGTGAATACACACTGCTTTTGTTATTGTGGCGGGGTAGTCAGAGGCTTGAGTGCCTATCTCCGTAATTTCAAAGGCATGTTAGGTATGGGTCACTATGTAGATAGCACACAACGTGATAGGTAGTGAACCCTATCGCTGTATATAGGCACTGGATATTACGTATCTCGAGGGATAGACAGATTTCCTCACGGTGTTTTCCTTGACCGTTAGCGACTGTATATGTATATGAAAAACACATATTGAAATTCATTGGTACATGCCAGAGCCGGGATTTGAACCTATGACCTTTTTTCTCATAAGAAATCAGAGGTATTAATTACCTACAGCCGCTTTCCACTGGGCTGCAGCCACTTAGCGAGTATTTTCCTTAACATGATGTTTTGCTGCGATATTCCTAATGAAAATTTGTTCCTATAGTAAAAGCTAGCCTGTGCTAGTAAAAGATTGCTAAGTAGCTGCCCTTCTTCCCGGCATGTCGTAGGAGCCGACTAAGGGACTAGGGGTATATTGAATCTATTTGGCGATAGGATAGCAACCTGTTACCAATGTTCCATGATGACATCGCAACCCCAATATACATGCTTAAAAATGTATATATTCACGTCTTTTATTCCCTTTCGAGGTGGACAGAGCTTCGGAGATATTATATCTCCTAAGTCACTGTTTGACAAGAATATTGAAGTTGCGATGTCATCATGGACTTGTATGTTGTAATGTTCCGTACATTGGTGAAAGGTTACTTAGCCTCTCGCCCAATGGATTAGTCCTGTGCTAGTCTGAGATTTACAGCTCTATCGTATATGTATATTGTTGTTCTGCAGGGTGTAATCTATAGCCGTCCGCGAGGTCAACCATCCTTCGTGTTGAATTCGGCCATCCTGATTAAGACAAATTGGATGATCACCTGCCCGTTGCCTGAATTCACACCGCAGGATGACATATTCGCCAGAGTTGGTGTACACCAAATCGATGATGACTTGTCTAAGCATTATGAACAAGAGCGTCCGGTAATGAATTACTTTGTCATAATATTATTTTATCGATATTGAACGTTGAGTGTGTGCAGGTAATATACCATAGTGTTATGGAAGGTAGTTGGTTTCTCAATCGGCACATATTATAGAGCTGTTCCGACATTGACTTATGGTAGCGAAAGTTGGGTATGGCACAAGAAGCATGAAAGTAGAATCAATGCCGTCGAAATGCAGTCACTGAGAAGCATTTTAAGAGTGACATTGAATGATAGAATTAAAAATAGTGTGATAAGGGGATATTGTTCCATCTCGCCAGGGATCGGAATGAATTTGCCAAAGTGACTGCCAACCTTCGTTACTCGGAGAGGCACCATCAGAGAGAGAGAGATAAGGGAAGGCTGCGGTTTGAAAGAAGATGTATAACTAAGATTGAAAAGGGCATGCTGCGATGGTTTGGATATGTTATGCGGATGAATGATAGTAGATTGACAAATGGGATATATGTGGGTAAAATTCAAAGCTAAAATTCAAATACGTAGGGGCCGGCCCAGTAAGTCATATGACAGCCAGATAGAAGAATATTGAAAGAGGGTGACGTTAGAAGTACATAACCACCGAGGGTGTATGAGTGTCCATGAAGCAAAAGTGGTTTGTCAGGATCGGGAAAAATGGTGATGGATGATCTTTGCCTACCCCTCTACAGGGAATCAGGCGTGATGTGTATGTATGTATATTTAACTAATTTTTCATTTAGGAATAATGTTCAACAAATTGATGTCGTATTTAGTAATAAAAGCATATAAATTCGATATGTTTATGAATGTTATTACTAATTCTAGAGGAATTTTCTTAGATGATATCTTTAGATATCCCGATGCCATGGTTACACTAACGCCACCAGCCACTACAACCGAAGAAAAACGAAGTAAAAGCTCCAATTCTTCTCTTCCTAGTTCTTTGGTTCGTTCCGGTTGAGGATCCAAATCTTATCCTAAAGCGAACATATTTAGCCAGTTTGGCATCACAATTTGCTTGTAAATGGCGACATGGCTGACCACCTGTCACATTGAGTACTGACTATCTGGTTAACACGTGGGTTCGAGGTGTCCATAGAATTACTACCTTCGCAATCGCGGAGATGGAAACCTGAACCTCTGACTACCCCGCAAGGGTTAATGGTCGTGAATGCGTTTGTTTTTAATTTACTAAATATCCTGCCGAAAATAAATATTTGTATTTTCAAATTTCACTAAGCTTTCACTATTACTTATTCATAAACAACATAGTACATTGTGATTAATAACTAACGGGACTTATCGCGTAAGTTTTTATACATATATTAAAGTTACCTTTATTAACCCTACGTTTCGGCTACGTTACAGCAGCTATGGTGTCAGGCAGACTGACGATCGCCTCGCGTACAATTCTACTATAATATCGGCGTTCATTAGAGAGCACAGTAGGTTTATGAAGCTCAATCCAATGATTTGAACCCTCGTTTAGCAGATGTTCGGCTATTGCTGACCTATTGGTATCCAATTTCTTGACCGCTGCAATTTGTTCCTTCACTCTGTCCGCTATAGACCGTTTAGTCTGTCCGACGTAAGTTTTCCCACAGCTGCAATCAATCTTATATAGGTGTTCTCAGAAAGTTTGTTACCTTCGAAGATGGAACGAAAATAGGCTTGAGTGAGTAGTTTTTCAAGACTCAAGGCAGGAACACCGGCACGCGATCCACAGACGGGGATTTTGGATATACGCCTTACTAACTTAGTGCCTACGTAATAACCATTTCTCCTAAGTACATACCGAACGTTCTGCAGCTCCTCATTCAGATGCTCAGGCTCGCACAAATCCCTTGCCCAGCTTATAAGAGACGTCGCCACAGAAACCATGTGTTTCGGATCACGATGTGAGGATCCATGGAGGTACCGATCTGTAGGTGTAGGTTTTCTGTAGATAGTATGCGAAAGTGTACCATCAGGTCTCACCATAACCTTAACGCCAAGGAATGCAAGTGATCTATCAATTTCCATCTCACAAGTGAATCTTATATTCGGATGAATAGCATTCAGGTATATCAACCACTTATCTACTTCTTGTGCGCCTCCTTTCCATATACAAAAGATATCATCAACCACAGTTAAATATTTTGGCTCCACTATTCATAGCTTTCTGCTCAAAATGCTCCATCCAATTGTTGGCCATCAGTGACGAAACAGGACTACCCAGAGCCACGCCATCAATTTGAAAAAACCGAAACGTCAGGTTAATAAAGGTCACTCTATTATATAAAAACTTACGCGAGAAGTCCCGTTAGTTAATAATCATGAGTATAAATCGCGAATCTCTTAAAACTATAATAGTACATTGTATTTGAATATCTTAAAATTAAGCTTAAAAATAACATTTATACATCCATCTTAAAAACATTTATAAATCATAAAATACATATATTAAGCAATTACACAAGATTACACAAACAAAACACAGACCACATCATTAATCCGTAAGGGAATATAGACATTTTTTGACTAGGTAATTGTTTAATATGTTAATAAAATTATTGCTTCCCACACTTTCCTTATATTTCCACTTTTATTTGTTGACGAACCATCTAAGACGACTGAATGTATGTACTACAATTTAACAATTCATTTCACCTTTTCCAGGTCCTTAGGATGTATATGGAACCTAACGCAACCAAAATGAGCGTTGCGTTCTGTGAGACTGATCCTTTTGTAATAGCATTTGCTCCGGCGAAATTACTTTTTGATTTTAACAACTACGGACCTCTGTGCATCGGTTTAGCTTATTCAGTAAGTAATTTATATACGTACATAATTCACTAATCGTCAGTATTTCATGTGAATATTTTATTTATTTTAATGATATATAGTATCTAATTGTATAAAACTAGAACTTGAATTGTGTCGAAGGTTTTAGTAATGAGTTAACGTTTTAATACGATGTGTTATTTCAACACTACACTCCTCGACCTCTTATACGATATATTGTTACAATACTTATATTCCGACACCTGTCCTGTATAACTAACCAGGTCTGGAATGTAAAAATAATGCAAACTAGCTGCCATTCTATCTGACATCTCGAAGGACCAGGGGCAAATGAGATATATCGATGAGATAGCAACCTGTTACCGTTGTTCAATATGATATCATAGCCTCAAATGTCCTCAAAAGTGACCTATTTTACTAAGCGGAACAAACTATCATACCACAAAAAGTTTTGAAAGTAATACCGTGTCATGGGAGGAATTGTCTTACTTATATCGAAAAAATACAAACGCGTTCACGACCATATCCGGAATTGCTAAGTAGTAATTCTATGGCCCCTGGAACTCACGTGTTTACCAGATAGTCAGTACTCAATGTGACAGGTGGTCAGCGATGTCGCCATTAACAAGCACTAAATATTACCTGTTCGGGGAACAGGTAGGTTTCTTCACGATGTTTTTCCCTCGCCGTAGTATGCAACTCATTTCGTAAATGTATTTTTATTACGAAAATGTACATAGAAATTCATTAAACTTCATTTCATACATGCTCAAGCGGGATTTGAACCCTGTACCTTGGATACAGAGTCAAGACCCAAACAACTGAGCTACGTCGAATTTATACTTTACTTATATCTGTCTGAATAATTCAAGGTTTTGTTAACTCCTTTGAGGATTAAGAATATTTTTGCAGGAACTAAAACATTTATATTTATTTCAGAACTCCCAGAATAGTAAAGATGTGAAGCTGAGGGTAATCTCTGTAAAGTTAGAAGAGAATTGTGACATAAAAACACAGCTAGAAACCAACAAAACTATGTGTGCCGAATTAGTTGATGTTGAAAACTTAAACGAAAATTTCTGCAAGGTACTATTTTGAGTACAGATAATAATAATAATATTTAGGGCACTATTACACCAACTAGCCCCTTGGTCAGTTCATTTAAGACTTGTGTTAAGGGTACTTGTCAACGTATATTTAAGAAATATATATTTATTATATATAGTTAAATACATATATAATATATATAATCAATAACCAGACTGGAAAGCAGAAGAAAAGCGTAGCTTTTAACTCTACCTCCACCGGGAATCGAACCCGGGACCTTACAATAAGCGTTCATGTGCCCGAAGAATCGTGCCACGAGGTCGTCAAAAAATTGGTTAAAATAATAATATAAATCGTCATAATAGCATTGTTTTTTATATTCATATCAAGATACAGATATTTATAATAATATGTTCCCACCTGCCTTTTTAACACATATAGAGGATGGATGAAAGGAAAGTTACAAAAGGAATCTGTAAAGCCATGGTGGAAGATATAGTTAGACGAGGTAGGCCGCGTAGAACTTATACAGATCATATTGGAGACATTCTTCTGAAGGCGGGTGTACGTAGTGTGAACAGATGAGGATGTATGAAAAGGTTAGGTTAGGGTGTGAGTGAAGTAAGAAAGATTTTTTTCTCTCCATGTGGCGATCGATAGTGTCTGCCTTTCCCGTCGGAGACTTAGACTTACGATATATATACGTACACTTTCACAATAAAAATATATTTATTAAATGCGAGGGAAAATATCGTGAGGAAACCTATCAGTTCCCCGAACAAGTAATAGTTAGTGCTTGTAAATGACGACATGGCTTACCACCTGTCACATTGAGTACTGACTATCTGGTCAACACGTGGGTTCGAGGTGGCCACAGAATTAGTACCTTCACAATTGCGGAGATGGACACCTCAACCTTTGACTACCACTACAATGGTCGTGAACTCGTTTGTTTTTTAATTACGTTTCAGCTTTTCTGAGAAAGATGGACACTTTGAATGTCTAATAACTAATTAATGCGTTCTAGGCTTACATACAAGTAGAATTGCTTAATTATATTCCTTAAAATTATTAATGAATGATAGCAGATTGACAAAAGGAATATATATGAGGGAAGTGGAAGTGCGGTTACGTAGGGGCCGGCCTAATAAGAGATATAACAGTCAGATAGACGTTATATTTAAAAAAGGTGACGTTAGGAGTACCTATAACCGCCGAGAGTGTATGAGAGGATGTATGAATGTCAATGAAGCGAAAGCAGTCTGTCAGGATCGGGACAAATGGGGATCCGTGATCTCTGCCTACTCCTCTACAGGGAATCAGTCGTGATGTGTATGTATGTATGTAAAATTATTAGAAATAAGGTCTCTTTGAAATAGCATTACTACACTACACTAGCATTTTGGTGGACACGTCATTATATTAGCTCCAAGAATGAGTCGATTTCCGTACATAAAGGAAGTAATCTATATCGTAGTGATTAATTCCAATCATGTGGTTGCTAATCTCAGTCTTGAGCTAGTCGGGGACGTAAAAAGAATGTTAACTAGCTGCCGTTCTTCCCGGCATGTCTTAGGAGACGACTAAGGTATTAAGGGTGTATACGTATCGCGCGATGGGCTATCAACCTGTTACCATGTTTCCATATGCTAGAACAAACCTAATATTTATACAAAAAAGTTACAAAAGGGATCTTTTTATGTCTCGGAGGGCCTATCCAGCCCGAAAGGGAATAAATGACGTTGATGTAAGATATGTGTGATAACATGTATTTAAAGGTAGTAAAGAGTTTTTTTTTTAATATTTAACATATGTATGTTAGCAAAAGTATTAGAAATTTGCGATGCTATGCTATACTGGCTAGTTATAGCATAAGAGAGAAGGCAATCCGTTTCGATCATCAGTTTAGAGGTAAATAAGCAGTGTCTGATTCGTGTTAGGAGAGAAAAGGCATTCTCCAATCGGATATTGTTCCCGAGGCCATCACCGCTTTTTCTCGTTTTGAATTTATTATTGTTGTTACGAAGAATGTTCTTTTAAATTGGAGAAAACATACTCTTCATAATGTACCATGTGATTTACATACTAATACATCCAAGTCCTTAAACTAAAAAGATAGATAGGTCACTTATTATTATGAATATTGGGTTTGTGATGTTACATGGATCATTAGTGACAGGCTGCTAGCCCATCGCCCATTGAATACAAGTCTCTCAGTCTTTTAGTCGTCTCCTACTTCATGCTGGTAAGAATAGCAGCTAGTGAGCATTATTTTTATATCTCAGGCTATGGGATAGTAGTATGTGATTTACGATGCATCAATGCTCATTTTCACCAAATATCATCACTAGGTACTACAAGAACAACACTGATGTCTATTCTAAGTAGTGTTTCCATAAAACACATTGTACGTTTACGTTTGCAAAAACGAAAGGGATTATCCGTTAATACGAGGTCATTTTGGTATACCCTAAGAATATATTGCTTCGATAACTATATGCAAACTACTATAATACTATACTATACTAGCCTTAAGGGACATGCCGAGCTGGATACCGTTTGCTATTAACACAGTCAAGTGTTATATAATCATTACATTCATATCGTAAATGCTAATGTTTCAGCTAAATATGGGTGGCCCAATTCTCTGTCCAGATGAAGTCGTCGGTTTGCAGTATTACGGCAAAGAAGAATGTAAAGCAAAGCACGAGTTTATACGCCTTAACACATGGAAACCACTGAACGACTGCGCCTTAGAAAACAAGTGCGGGACAGATGAATGCGCTGCAGTATGCGAAGTGGCGTACGAGAATTTGAACCCAAAGAGGTCCGCAGGCTCTACTCCGGTCCCAATTAAATTGATTGGCACATTACTGCCACTTTTCAGCCAACTCCTGTGCTAGTCTACATTAGAAATTTCGCGCAGGGATGCGATAGACTCGATCAAAGAGATCACAATAATATAATATAAAAATATTTATTTCGAGTCGATTAGACTTTTATGGAGTGTTTCGTAAGTTCTTTTGGCATTTCTGTCTGTTTCTGGTTTTATGGCTCTGTCTATGCCTGAAGTAGCGAAAATTCTGCCAAAATCGTGCTTTAAACTTGTATAATTATAAAATACAGTATAATTTTGGTGCTTTTTATTTCTGCTTCTCGGTCAAAATTAAGGAAAGTAAATAAATTGCATTGAAATTATAAGCTGAAGTTTCTCTGATTCCTCCACCCTCTTTTAATTTAGTGCTAGTCGTAAAAAGTTCTTTCTTGGCATGTTGTAGGAGGGCTACGGATAAATTAAATCTATTGGACGATGGGTTAGCAACCTGTCACACATGTTCAATGTGCCATCACCTTATATTCAAGCTAAAAGTGCCCTTGAAGTTAGTATAATATCTGCAAGATTCTGTCCACCCCGAAAGGCTTTAACGTGAATGCATGTTATCATTTTTATTACCCATTCCCATCTCAGGTTTCACAAAACCCTGCTATGATGCAAAATTTATAGATGGCGCTGATACCGGTTCAATCATGAGAGCTGAGCGTTCACGTGGCGCGAGCGACGAAAGGATATTAGCCTATTTTTCATTCTTAACGTTTTGGGGCTTACAATACATTGCAGTAGCATGTTTTGACCTGTTAGGTGGCTCAACGACGGCTTGTGATACTTGCAAGAATTTGAAATCACAAGTTCAACAAAATGTAACAAGACTTCTTTTCGACATGCACCTACGGTAATGGCGATTCGAAAATTAGGGGTTTACTGAAATAATTTCCAACTTACTATTGCCTTCTGTTAGTTATAATATAGAAATCTAATTAATATTGGTGACCGTGGCTATAACATAATATATTATGTAATAAATACTGAGAAAGACTTTTAACTAATCATATAAAATCAATTAAATTGATAGAAAAATAGTCTAGATCAGTTTTAATGTCGAAGTTAAACTCACACAATATTTATTTCTGATCTAGATAATACTGGCTGGCGTTAGTAATAAACGTTTGTTTTAATATACTCAAATATGAATTCGGAACACTACAAGTGATAAGTGAGATTTTATATTAATAAAAAACGTTTCAGTTTAGATATTTTATTGTGCTAATGCATTCTTTGGTCACATCATTGGTAAGAATGTTCTCACATACATTCATTTCTACATTGGTAAGTGCAGATACAGATGCTTACTATTACATAATTAATTTTATTGGATCTGGCTTGCAAGAAATACACTACTAATAACTTTATTCACAATTTGTTTATCTACCCTAGATACGTATTTAACATTTTGACAAAATTAATAACTACTTACGATGTCCATAACAAACATTAATTGCATAAAGGATATTATTTTAAATAAACAATAAAACTTTACTACCATGATCAGATAGTGTAATTTTTTTTTATTACTTATTTCATCGAAATGGTACAGCTTTGGTTTTTTTAACTGAATGAAATCTCCTTTTTTTCTTTGTCTTGTTCTGGTTCTAAATATAGCAATTATTAAAAAAGAATTATTTTATTTGTTATGCATTGAAAATAATTTCCATTAACTGTAAATATTACTAGGATGATTTTTATGGTTATTTTTGATCCATTAGCTGTCAACAACATATTTACAATAACAACTAATGATTTTGTATCTAATCTTATTTAATTTATACAAAAGAAGTTTTGATTAAGAGCGCTGTATGTATATTCATATACAAGTTATACAAATTGTTTACACACTATACATCCTAATCTTTATACAATTAAAAGTAAAATTCTAATACGTTTTGTCTTGAAAATCTAATTCATGCTTCGATATTCAGTATCGGAAAACGACAAAATTCAATGAAATTTCTTACACGAAGTAACTGAAATGATACAAACTCAAATCACACATCGAAAAATAAATCATTTATGACGTCAAAGTCAAGAGAAGCATATCTCACACTTTACAGCTTATGATATAAATACAAAATAACGTATAACAATCTAATTGATTAACATTGTAACACAAAAGAGAAAACATAAATCTTAACAAACATTTTTACTTCCTACAAATGCTACGGCTTTGCCAAAATTAAATACAAATATTTGATTTCTAAGTATGGCACATAAAAGATGTTTGTTACTAGCATTCTCGTAATTCTGAATCTAGATAACAGACATCTGAGAAATACCTACAAATTCACCAAGTAACATGTAATTCCACTTATTGCATTGAATTAGTATTATTTAATACCTTCTTGAGATCGTTTTCAAACTGTTACACAATATAGAGAAATACAGTCTTGGTGCTAATACACAGTAGCTAACTCTGTTTTGGTATCCGCAGTATTTTTGAGTAAATCACATTTGCCAATCACTAGTTACACAATCGATCGACCAATCAGATTCCGCGACGTCACACTTTAATGTCACATGCAGTAGCGTCACTATGTTCAGAATTTCGCATAGGGATGGGAAAGATCTCTCGCTCGTAAATCTCAGCTGGGTGCGGAGAGGCCCAAGGACTTGAGGTGGGGAGGCGGCACGAAGGGCGCTGATGAAGAATTCATGTTGTTGTTCAAGTCTCCTGAACGCGCTGAGCCGTTCATCAGCCCGATGTTGTTGTTTGTTTGCTAAAAACAAAGATGTCGTTAGTAAAGCTAGTAGATTCAGTTATGAAATAAAATATGACTATAAAAGTTTAGAATACTATTTTGATAATACCGTTCATAATTATTTATTTAAATGAATTAAAATAGTCATTTCATAATTTAAGTCTCAAAGTTTTCTATGGAATTATTTTGGTGTTTACAGCATCATAGACAAAATAGACCAGCTATAGAGAAATAAAAAATATAGTTAGTATTAAAATATATATATTACCGATGGAGGCACCAAGTTAGTTTGTCTCTTCAGGTGTGACAGAGGGGGTGGGTTGTAGGCCATGTTGGCAAAAACCAACCGCTCTTCGTAGTCGTATTCACACAGGATTTTGTTGTCGCAAAGGTAAAAGCGATCTCCAACGCAAAACCTGTTGACAAAAAATTCTCGTTAGCTTCTTTTATTTGTTATGTTAAATTTACACGTATTTATATACGTCAAACTGCTTATAATTAAATATTTTATAATAATAATTAGTTTTGGTTTTATTTCTTTCACACATAATAAATAGCTCATTAAGAAGTAATTGAAGATATGTTAAAAAATAATGCTCATGTAAAAAAATCATGTTCTACTATTCATTGATTATTAAATCAACACCACCGAATGCGTCAATAGTCGTACTGTAGGATCATTATTATATTAAAATTAAACAAAAGACCATTAATAATAATTGACAGCCCACCACTGTTCACAGTTGGAAATGGTCCAATCTCGTTTCGCACCATTGACTGGTCTAAATTGCGCCGATAGAAAGAGAATAGTAATCGAACAATCGAGCACAAATAATAGGGGACGAATTCAAACAAAAAACAACTATAATATTAACTTCAAATAAGTTTTATAAGATTACGTTCTTTAGGGAAAAATATGCAAGTAAATAACTGAGCTTGTATATTTAGGTTAGATATGTATATATAATTCTATACAAATATTTCCACTTCTAAAAACCAACCCCAACTGGATAGGCAGAGACTATCGATCGCCAGACAACGATCATGACAAATCTCTCTTGCTTCACTCATACTCATTGACCTTGTCATACATGCACTTCTGTTCTTCGCACTTGCATTACTGAGCTGTGTATAAGTAGGTTATAATCCCTTTCAGTATACTTAGGAGATATAGTAAATATAATCGCAACTTAATACTTAAGTATAGATTTTCATCAGTCGTAATATTTTTATCAATAAAACTTAATAAATAACAAAAGAGAATTTCGAACGCATTCGCATTTTACTCCAAATACCAAATGAAACAGACCAGTTGAATAGAAAATTGAAATGAGATAACGTCACTAAACAAGTCACTGAAACAAAAGGTATCGCCTTCGAATGGTCACAGACTGTCCAGAAACACCGTGGTGGCGATAAGAGCATCGCGGTTATCTCCCCTTGGACTACCCTCAGAAATGTCTTTGTTTACTCACAAGTGCTATGGTCCGTTTTGGGGAATTCTCTAGCATAGGAGTAGGGGTAAAAGGACAGAAAAGTATAAAGTAAGTAAAGAAGTAATACATAATTGCAAATTAGCAAGGATGTCAAATTCAAACTTGAGGTATATATTCATGGATTTGACATAGTAAATATTTTTTACCCAAAAAAGAGCCATTTTTAAAGTAAGTTTATTAAAAGAATTTAAGTATTGCCTTGTACATGTATTAATTCTAATGCCAAATCAAAGATGGCGTTTTGTGTGGAATCTGGCGTATGTTAACTATCGTTGGTAAGTATTCAAAGAATTTTTAATCAATGTTAGATTTAAAGACTGCAGAAATGTTACAGAATAACCGTTTGAGTTATCTGAAAAATTAAACGCAACAGGGCAGGGACTGTCTTCCTTTAGTGTACCAATTTCCAGCACCACTCAGTCGATTTCACCGCTCTCTTAATTAACTTTATTTCCTGTTCGCCCCGCGCAGACTATTGTTTCGGGGACTTGCTTTTTAATTTTTTGTTTTTTGTCTGCTAACGCGTAATGGAAAGGGAGATAAATAAAAATTAACTGAACATTTTCTCCCTTTGTGACAATGCTGCGAAACATCAAATGCGTTTTAAGAAACAATGCTTGATGAAATGTCGCGTCGGTTGTTCAAAACTGATTGTCATTATTAGACTCATTTGTAAAAACCACATACATATAAACTAGGTATACATGAAACTTTATATTGACGATGACATTCGAGAACTGCATTGCTGCAACTTTCGTACTCGTATGTTAATAACAACTTGTAGCTATGATTTATTATATTATTTAAAGATACACGCGATCTATCCCTTGCTAGTTTGATATTTGAACGTTATCAACTCTCTATTAACTACTATTTTGTTTACAATATATTCAAATATCATTATGAACAATTTAAACACCTAATTTATCACCAAAAACACATCAAACCGTCACAAACCCAGTCGAAACTTTTGATTGGACATCCGCAGAACAAGATTGGCAATATACGGTTCTGGGGCACAATGAGTGTCGAGGTGTGATCCCTACACGGCCCGACCACGCCGCGGGCACCACCACAGATTGCTACTAAATTATTTATCCGTTTAGCGATATTCAACCGTGATATCAACGGACGTCCGTCTGACCCGACAGCCTGCAAATTGGATCTAGATTCAAGCCACTGCCAAATTGATTTGCTCCCGATATTTAATAGTTGCAGTGCATTTGTTTTTTGGGTTTGTGGAGTTGTGGGTTTTAAATTGAGGGAACCAACCTAGTTAAGGTTACGTTGTATGGAGAGTGATAAGTCTTGGACTATTAAAAATGTTCACCAGGGTAGCAAGAAAGAAAAGTGGATATTCATATCCAATACAGATATCTACTTTATGAAATGAAAAGAATTTATATCTCTTTTCAAAATCTCGTGAGTTGTAGAATGTTTATTTAGAGCAGTTAAAAGCTAGTTAAGCCTTTTCAGTTTACGTCATTGATAGGATATTTGTAATATTCCGAACTATCTTATCATAGTAATTAGTAGTAATGCTTAAATTAACAGAACGATATACGTAATGGGCTTGTTATTTTGCTGTCAATCATTGTTCATAAATTGTTAATACCTTTAAGACATTTAAGTATTTACGTTTCGTTTAATACTTTAAATTGCTAACAAATATTTTACATGTATATAAAAAAATTTATACTATTATTTCATACTGAATATTTTACTTAACTCCTTTCAAATTTACAAATTATTACCAATTCCTTTACGTAACGTTCAAACTACCTAATAATAATAACATAAACATCAACACATGACGTAACCTATACTGAACACCTTCATATCCAGTGCCCAAGAACACAAAAAAACCAAAAACGACGAGTCAACAAGGCGAGAGACTTGAAGAAGCCATCCGAAGCTCGCGGGACTCCACAAGTGTCATATAAACCATTTGGAACGACTTCAATCTGCAACACTCTTCTATTATTTAGAAGGGTGCCGTCCAACGCAGATTGCTCCGCGACAGAATGGTAAATGACCTTTGTTACATATACGTCTTTGTAGGGGTTGGAAGTAACCACTAGGTCACTTTTTAGGGATTAAATTGCGGTATTGGGATCGTTTTGTGAAAACAAGGTTCAAGATTTAAGTGCAACTTTTTAAGAATTGGAGTGCGGCAATTGGATCGTCTCGTAAACAGAAAATGTTCAATACCCAAGTATAGCTGCTTAATATCGGGAAGAGCAAAATAACATTTTATATTTACAACAAGAAAAAAATCACGCTTGATAAGGCATAATATAACATTTAGTTTTTGATTAAGTTATGATTGTTTTGCATGATATACCTACTGATCTGTGCCAGTTCAGATCACTAGGTTAGTATAATTGTCTCTGTAATGTAAATTAAAAAGAGAGCACAAAACATCTGTATACTATAACCCAATAATTGAATAAACCAATAATTTTGACCTCGTTATGCAATGAGAATGCTGGGGTGTATCAATAAATATCGAGCACAAAGGTTTGAGTCTCTATTCTACTGCTCTTGTGAACAAAAATTTATGAACTTACGACTAAGATATTTCAATAGAATATAAGTACATAATAAACAACGTTTAAAAAGACTTCTTTGTGTATATTGTATGTTATCTAAGGAATAAAATAGAAGACGTCATATAAACGTCTTACACGTAAAAAGGTTAAAGTTCTACTTTATTAAGTAACGCCACTGTAATGTATTAACTGTCACTATATACTATACAGAAAACTGAGAAATAAACGGATAAATTGTTTATTACTTAAAAATTCAATAATTCTGAAAATCTCTAATTTACAATAACGAATGGATACTATTTAAAATTTGTCAAATTTTTCTTAAGGCTAAATACTTATACAACATTGTTCTAAAGCCCATATCATTTTGGATTTTTTGTTAGGAGAATCGCTCCTTTCAACCGAGGAGGTTTGCGCCAGGGAAATCAAGCACCAGTTATTGTTTACTGCCCAAAGGATAGCGGCTATTTGCATGCACACCTCTGCCATACTACAGGCGCCTTGCGATGTATGAAAGTTGGGATAACTATATGACTCATAATAAATATGAAAGTTTATAGTTAATGCATAAAAATAGAACCTAGAAGTTTGATAACTGTGCTGGTGGGAATTTTATAGTTTTTGGTTTGTAAGCGTAAAAACATGTTTGTTTTGGTAAATGAGGAATGGAATTTGTACTGATGCATTTTATCTTCTTAATTTAGTTTGAAGATATTAAAAAGAGGAATATGAAAGTACGAGAACGACTTTGAGGAAGAAATTTGTTTAAATAGTTACAAAGTAAGAGGCAAAATTTGAAAGAAAACATTAAATTAACAAATATTAAATTACTTAGAATTGAATTCATTCGTAGCTTACATACATTCATATCGCCTCTTTCTTACAAGTATAGACAACTATCACTTAACTTCATTCTAGACAATCCTACCACACCACTATATCTTCATCCACATCCATCCACCTCCACATACACTCTCTTTCTATATAAACAATTCCTTACCTATGATTGCACTGTTGGCAGGCGAAGCACTCCAGATGGTAGACGTTGCTCCTCGCTCGCATCACCATTTCGAAGGCCGGTATCACCTTGTTGCAGGCGGCGCAATAGCCAGTGTTGCCGAATAGTCTGCAAATAGTCAATAGTGTTATAATCTGTTTTATATTAATTTATCGCGCTAGTCTGTGAGGTGAATAGAATGTTAACTAGTTGCATTTTTTATTGACATACTGTTTAAGGGATTAAATGAAATATTACTAGTCTACTAGTGAACTATCACACCGATTATAGCTAAAATCATTGTAAACCCCCAACGTTAAAATTAATCTTAACCCTACCGAGGAGATGTTCTGTCCCCAAAGTTCTTAAACATCCAAGAGCTTTAATGGACTCGAATATGTACATGAGTATCCAAGTCTGTAAATTCTACTACAATTTGATAAAGATTTTTTTGAACCCCTTTATTTCCACCAAACTATTTACAACATTCATATACAATCACCTAATCCACAATTTTTATACAACCCTTATGTCCCTATTAAAAGCTCACCTCAAATAATCCCGCTTGCACAGTATGAGATTGGCCCTTGTATAGAGCGTGTGACCCACTTCGCCCAGCCGACAGTCACAGCATCCGCACTTGAGACAGTCTTCGTGCCAGAGCTGGTCCAGAGCCTTCAGCAGGTAGCGCTCTGTGATCACTTTGTTGCAGCCAGCGCAGATCTGGGGAGATAATGGAGTTGATATATGGGGAGATAAGGGTAGAGTTTTGGCAGTAACTGACAAAAAATTTTAAGGTATTTTGTACACTTTTTCTTATATGAAACGTTGTTGGTGTAAATTGGTTGGTTTTAATAACACTTAGAGTAATTCAGCAGATACTACTCTCATACATTGATATATGAAATACTACATACTCAGATTATAATATCAACATCATGTTTTAAGTTAAAAATAATTAAATACAACAAAAACATATTCGGAAGTTTTGATTTTACATTATTTTCATTTATAATCAAAATAATAACATACATACATTGCAAATGATTTCGGTGCATGCCTTAATAATAAATGTGAGTCTAAATACAGATCTTCGTCCATTCGAGAATTGCCGTTTTCGTTTGCCAGACGCACCTTGCATATTGTATAAGCAGGAGACACGTGGGCACATGGTCTCAAGCTGAATACCTACAGCCTATGAGACTAAGCCTTTCGTCAGACTTCTATTCCTTAGGGCATGGAGAGGTGACAGTCACTGAGAGGTTTGGCTTTTAGGGTTTCACACCAGGTGCGTTTATAACTAACTCTAACTGACTGACAAGGCCTGACAAACTTAGGAAGGTATATATAACGACTTATAGGTTCCAAACTAAATTAGTGGGTTAAATAAATAATAGTTTAATCAGGACTTACATTTGATTAATCTATTGTAGATTCAAGGAAAGAATTAGGCAGATTGTATCAATTGAAATATTATGTGGCCATAAATTATCGGATATAAATTCAAGAACCTCTGATTACGTTCATGAAATGACCCTCAATTTATCTCATATAATAAAATAAAGGGCTATGCTAATCAGGACTTAAAAACAATGCTAACTAGCTGCCATTTTTCTCGCATCTTTTATGATGCTACTATGGAACTGGGGTTTAATAGAATCTAGCAGGCAATTAGTTTGCAACCCATCACCTATATTCCATATACGTAGATGCTATCGCAACCCAAATGTTAATGTTAAAAATCATTACAAACGTATCATTTAAGCGAGAGAGATTTTTTAAGATCTTTTTGGGTGGCGATCGATAGCCTTTCCTGTTGGGAACGTAGAGGCGCGAATATATGTATATATTTTTGACGACCTCTGTGGAGTGATCGGTTAGACACCTGAACGCTAATCGTGGGGTCCCGGGTTTGACTCCCGGTGGAGGCAGAGTTGAGAACAACGCTTTTCTACTGCTTTCCAGTCTGGTTGTTGATTATATAAGCTATATATGTATTTATCTATGTATAATATGTATACATTTCTTAAATATACGTTGACCCTTGACTTATTATTATTAAGTATATATCCTTGGTTTACTCACTTGAGGCTGCTGCGGCTGCGGCGTGGGCGCGGTGGCTGACGGCGGCTGAGCCGTGGCCGGCAGTGGCGACGCGCGCGCCTCCTTCGTCACCTCCATTCCCAACATGGCGGACTGTGCAGGCGGACTGCTACTGCCCTCACTCGGAGATCGTTTTTCGCACTGCAACAAGGAAAAGGAGATAAATAGGAATACTATGTATGAGTATATATAATGGTCTTAATATGCCAACTTAAGGCTACTTGGAAACATAAATGAATAAAAAACAGAGAGGGAGCTGTCATGGGGTCGCAGAATTTCCATTGTGGCCTTTTGAGTTCCTGAGCGATCCTTTATGGCATTCAGAAAGACTTCTACTAAACAAGCAGCTTGTGAAGAAGATGTTTTATGATTGGGCGTCACCCTAAGAGCAGATAGCTTTAACGGCAGAAGGCAAAATCAATATTCTTTTATCTACGTATTTATTGTTATATTCTTCCAATCTAGGTAAACTGAATAATGTATATTAATGAACAATATATGGCATAGTGAGTCACTTCACTGTGCACTTATGAAGTATGAGACTTTATTACGTCGTTTATTGTACAGGACGCGTCACTCATTAAAGTTTCTTAAATGAAATGTAATTAGTCACATGGCAGCGGAAGCCCTGCACTACGAAAGTTCACGATAATGATTTTCGAAGAACCGCCCGCTTAGGTTATGTTGCCATATTAAAAGTCATTGCCATGAAATGGTCTACAGTCGGCTGGCAATGGATTATTACAATATTCCTTGACAAAATTAGCACAACAAGTCAAGCGGTTAATGAGAACGAGAAACACGACCCGCGGTTTCCGAACTATGGAAATTATGCGACGCAAAAAGCGGACTAACAAAAACACGTACCTAATTGAGGCCGAAATCGCGCACAAAAACAATTAATAGAAAGCTGAAAATCAACCTCACGGATTAACATTATGTTTGGAAGGCAAATAGAAACCTTTGTTAAGCTTATGACAATCAGTAAGTTTGTAGAATTGCATGCGTAAGCTAAACTTATAAATAATATTTTATGTTAAGCTGTATTTATATATTTCTACCTTAAGTATTCCTAAAAAAGCTCCACTTATCTAAGATTATGACAATGCTTAAACTCGAGATTTAACCAAAGACATACTCGAACGAACATTGAGGCAATACGATAAATCAGTCAAGCGTAATCATTTTATTCACAGTAAGTACATTTTTTTGCAAATTGACACCCAAATCACAATTCACTAATTCGATACACTCACTATTAAATTAGTGAATAAATTGGTTTTACGTTTCCACCTGATCACTCAAATTGCACCATCAACGTATAAGAAATCATGTCCTTGTGTTGAATTAAATATTTTTTATCGTTTATTGTTCCGTTCTAATGACTTATAATATAATAGTAGTGAATGCAATAAAGTGACTTAAATTGAAGTTTTAAATAGGACTAGTACGCATTTGTTTGTATGTAGAGATATGAGATATTCTAGTAGCAGTGTGTTAATTATTCGTTAACTAATACGCAAAGCTAGCTATACTTTTGTTATGCTCTTGAACCGATTTTCATGAAAAAGCGTGTCTTCATTCAAAGCTCAAAAAACCAACAGTTAACGGTCTCCTAGCGATTCAGAATGTAATTGAAACGTCAAAGCCTAATATCCATGGCTTCGACGCGACATTTCAACTAGCACGTCCATTGTTAGGCCCATATCTAATGCTGTATTTGTTATCTAGAGAGTGTGTCCAATGCCCTCCAAATAAAGAATGTAGAGGAAGGAACTACGGCTCGGGTTCGGAGCTGGTTTCAGTACACAAATAAATGGCCCTCGAACGCACTTTGGTCGCTTTGAAATTTGATCAGGTAGGGTTAACGTGGCAGAAATTATTTACGGCTCAATATTCAATGGATACGCCGTTGTAGCAGTGATCACGACTGATGGAGGATTCAAAACATTTAGAAATACCAAATAATATTTTTGTTGGTACATAACGCGAACTACGTATAAATGTCGATTGAAGGTTTTTATATTCTATGGTACGCAATGGAAGTCATTATCTGACTTTTATTTAAAAAATGACGGGCTCCTTCATTAATTATTTCTTTACGTACAAAGTTGAGGATGTGACTTAATTAAAACATTCTTAATTGGCTTAATGCCATGCGTAATGTGTTATTATTCCACATGTGGGCAAGCAATGTTGTTGCGATTAAACTATTTATAAAACTTCTGAAGAGACATTGTATTTTCACTGTCTCGGCTTAGTGACAAAGACATGTGTAATTTATTGCACACACTATATGTGGATACTTGGTCTTGAAAATGAAAGCACGAGTAATTCATTATTGACATCATGTGTCTCATTTGGAATTCGTCTACAGTGTGAGTCTAAGTTAATGGCCGAATACATTGTATTGGAGTAAAGTCTTGTACAAAATATTTATATCATTTTTCTAGTTCAATTTAACGCCTTTTATTCAAGTAAAAGTACCTACTATTTAATTGTTCAAGTGTGTATGTCGTACGGATTCTTTATCATATTACTATTGCCTACTTTACACGTGTACTTCCTATATTTCGTACCTACGTAACGGCAGCTGATATTACATATAACATCATTGCCATCTCAACTTTTGTACCACTTCATTCGCTTAGCAACACGTGTGCGAGCCTTCCTTACAACTTATACAAATTTTCATTAGTCACGCCATTAGATTTTAGTAATCACAATAACAGTTTTAATTATTATAATTAACACGAAATGCTGTGTGTGTCAATAAATCCTTTCGGTGACTTTCATTCACTTAGGTGTTGGCGTACATTATTATAATTAATTTGTACATTGTTAACTAGATACAAATTCCACATATTTAAAAGAATGCAATGTTTTAATTATGTTTGCATAGCCATGTAAATATTATTTTGAATTTTAAAAAGAAGAAAAAAAAACTCTCAAATTATGTAACTAAACTTTGCTTATTTATAAAAATTATCTGAGTAATATAAAGCTACGGAGTTCAGTTTCAGCACGAGTATTTTCTTTGCTTTAATGCCTTAATAATTTAGATACCTGACCGTTCATATCCACTTATATCTTATATAAAAACTGTCAAACAATCCCTGGCATAAGTGCAGTTTTTTTGTTCTTTAAAGATAGAGTGAAATACTGAATAAAATATAAAGCTGTGACAATCGACAGCCCACCCCAATGGACTGGGGAAATTAGACTTTCTCAAATGATCCTTGGGTTAATTAAACATAGTGTCTCAGAGGAATAAGCCTCATAGTCCATAAACTATTATTCAATCTTGCACTAAAATACTCTGACAACTTATAGTAGGTGTTAAATAAAACATCAAAAAAAGTTATATATCACTTTCAGCAAGACTTAAAGTTGCCCAAATACTAAAAAAGTTACCAATGACAACGGTGGTAAACCCGAGCATTGAATCTTAGTAGATCTCAGAGGAATAAGTAACGAAACAACCCGTGTCGAATGCACAAACTTTGGGAACTGTTGGACGTGACTAAAGAAGCTCACGGTTTAAATTAACAACCAATTTTGTAAGATCAAAACGCACGATTTAAGATTTGGCGCAACAAGAAAAAGGACCACGCCGTAATTAAACTGTAATCTTGGTGTGACGGATCGGTGATGAGTTTTATGTCTCTAAAAGGCTGATATTTTCGTCGTAAATCAATTTAATGTATTATTATGGAAATATTTAATCATTCATTAAAAATTATGGATCGAAATACAGAAATATTTTGAATTACAGTGGTCGACCGCTCTATTGTTTTGTTAAAGTAAAACAATTGAAGTGGATATAATAACTTAAGGATTTGTCATAGATATTTGAATTATTAGCTTCAAGAAAAAGCAACTATGATATTAATTAAAAAAACAATGGAAGCCACAAAGGCAGCCAAATATTCCTATACAAACGCGTTCCCTAATCCAATATTGAGCAGGCGCAGAACGGAAGGCATCGGGGGAGCGCGCGTCCGCCACACACACGCCTGTTAATGATTTAGCAGCCACCAGAGACCCGTCCGAGACCAATTACGAGCACCACAACTCCAAATTAGAAACTATTTTCGCCCATTTAGTGGCCAACTTCATAATCAATTATACGTTAAAATTTCACAGCACCGTTTCGGGACAGTCCGTTTGGATAATCGCTGTTTGTGGTCCCGCCGAGAGCTGTTTACGCTGGCTTTTTCTCTCGTACCAAATGCATTTTGGCTGATTCTAATATGTGGACAATTGAATACGGCGGTCTGCGGATGGGAATTCACGCACTGTTTCCCAAAGGCTCTAATTGGGGGGAACAAAGGGAATCTTCGGTACAGGGCTAATGGGATTGAGTGCACTCCGCTAATCATAATTCATCAGCGAGATTAAAGAACGAAAGAGGGGGCCTGCGAGGGAGCGTATGGAGTGAAACAATATGATTGCCACACCTGCGGAAACGCCGGCTAAAGTAACGAGACGAGAAGCTAAATAATTCACACAACTAGTCGCGACTGGGAGTATGCTCTACTACTAAAGATGATTCTTTTTTTTAATTTTTGCCCGTAATGTTTTGTATTGTGTATGTTTTTAGCACCGAAAGACTTTTAGATTCAATGATCGACGAAACAAATGAATATAAAATTATTCAATCGTATACAAATCTTTAAAACTGCAAATTAAAGATACAAAAAGTAGCACTGTCTAATTTAACTCTACTTGACACGTAGTAAACCTTGATCGTTATTTAAATTGCATATAAAACGATATATTGCACTGAAAGATTCCTTACATTGTTTTATGTTATGCAGGTACAATCTTTCGTTTGCAAATAATATCCCAACTTAACACAGAAACTTTAAGAAATATAACATTTCAATAAATTGAAATCTTTTAACTGAACTAAGTAGGCAAATAAAATTTAATATTGGACATCCGTAACTGTAAAAAACCTCTTTCTTTTAGTTAAAGCTATAATTATTTTAATCTCGCTTTCAATTGAAATACTGTACAGCCACATTAAAGTCTCTAAACTAAGCCAAGTTTGAAGTAGAGCACGCTTCCCGACCAAACAACAAGCGACACTTATTTAGCAGATTGCTTTCCTTTAAGTTGTTCTTCAATCTAGCGATGTTGGTCGGCGCTCCTTCCTACAGATCTCGGCTTTGTTAGTGAACCGTATCACACGACTCATCTAGGCAATATTCCGCTTTGCATCTGCATACTACTGTTGTTTGTTAAGTACTTAGAGGATGAGGGGTTACAACTGTTGTTTGAAAGTATATCGCATTTTAACATAGAGATAATAAGCCTTTACAAATGTATGTACTTAATTAGAAAAAAAGTATTATATATTTTAGTATTTCATGGTAATCAATAAAAGTTAACTTACTAAATCAGTTGATATCTTCATAGTTTCGTATTTATTTAGTTATCAATCTTATAAACAAAAAGTTTTAAAAATCAAAAAGTTTTAAAATTGAAATCTTCTTGATTTTAACGAAAATATTCCTTATATTATTAAACCAACAAGCATCAACCTTCTATATACCCAATGCAATCGGAATAATCTAATGAAGTAGCAAACAATTGGATTGCAATGTTCTACATTAATGGATAAGGTAGAAATCAAATAGACTATTCTGAAGCCCTTATCGGCCAATCAAGTCCATTGTGAGCTTCTGAGATGGGTGATCATGGGGGATCATTGTACTGTGACCTTGGCTTTATCAATTACTTGGATGTGTCTAGTTGGGAACTATAAGTTTTGCCTATCAGTCGTAAATGAATGAAGATACGATGTCTTATGTCGACATCGGAAGTAGGAATAATCATTTTGGTGAAATTAAAGACTTTAAGCTGCCAATGATGCTATGTCTAGAAAAATTAATTTATAATAGAAGTGTAATAATTGTAAGTGATGTTGCAAAAGGAGACTTATATTAGTATTAAAATGAGCTTTAAATCATATGGTTCCTCTCTACGTTGACCATTTATATTAAAACGAGTAACTATTGTAAATAACGTCTTTGCACTGAATCAAAACTTACTGCCTTATTGATTCAGTTCCCGAAAAGCGAGTTAAGACTGTAAAACCATACTTCACGGCATCCAGTGAAAACAAACAGTCGATTCAGATAAACAGTTCCGACATAAACAAGCCGTCAGTTAACCGATGTGAGAGTTCTAAAGGAATATACGTCGAACAAGTTAAGAGTTCGGACTTCACAGCCACTGAGCGAACAAATAAGACGGGAGGTACGTCAAAACTGCCAAAAACAAAACTATAAAGTTCCCTTCGAACTAGGGATACCACTTTATCTCCTATATATGTTCCTACTATAACGGAGTTTGTTCACTAAGAATTCATCGTAGTACTATTATTCGATTGTATCAATCGTCTTATCGCTGTTTTATTATAGCAGTTTGGCTAAGATCTAAGTCTGCTAATTATATGTGAGTCGTCTATGGGTATTACGAGTATATGAGAGTTCTTATGAATGCTATTTAATTGATACAAAAAAAAGAAAGCTCTTATAAAAGTTTAGTGAACTTGGAATATTTGCGACTGGTTTTAAAGTATTGGGTAAGAAGGTTCTTTATATAATCTTTGATTAAATATAATCTACGCAGCTTAAATACCAAAAGTTATTCATTCGAGAAACCTTTATCTCTTAAATAGTTGAGCCCACACAATCTCTTGATTAACAACTTACATGTATATTAATTAACGTGTACCAAATTAATCATGCCAATTACAGTTTTAATTAGAGTCTAGTTTGTGAATTACATTAATGATCAAATAGAATGACATGTTAATTAAAAAGATGTCACTTAATTGCTGCGCACAATTATTATAGAATTTAATTAGTGAATCACTCCAACTGGGTTGTTTGATGGATCTTTGACAGATGTTTTGTTGGCTACCTCTGTATTAGCAAACCAGTTTTCTATGTATAATTATTCTATTCTAATCTTTAGTTGGTGTACGTAACTTTTTCATAAACTTTTTGTAGCAAGATTAAAAAGAGATTGGAAACTACAATTAAATGAAATAAGAAACGCACACTTTACATCTATTAAGCATTGTTTTGAAGTAAATGATACCATAAATCCAAATAATTTTCATAGTTTCTAAGGTAAATACGTTTATCACATTTATATTGTAGTATTATTAAGTAAGAAAGCTTAATAATTACCGATGCAATATGGAGCAAGCAGTAGTATCTTAAAAATGTGTAATTTTCTAAGGTATGTTTAATACCTTACAAGTATACACACTTTGTACATACCAGTCATATCTGGAGTTGAAACCAGTTGAAATTAAAATTCCTGTGACCGTCATTTAACATGAGAAATGCGCTTGATGCATATAATATTAAAATTAATTAGCACCTGTCGGAGTAATGAGTTTGTCTAGAAAAACTGGCATGCAGTCAATGATAAGCCCCTCTTGTTAGCGACTAATAAACCTTATACGATCGCTAAAAGATAACGCGACGACATTGTAAGAGTGTAGGAACGTAAAAGATGGTTATGCTTGATTCTGCTGATCTTTTTATTGCAATATAAAAACAAACGTCTCGTATTAATTAAATATGATGAAACAGTCACATCTTGTCGGTCGTAAAGCATCTTTCATAGCTGTTGTAAAATGCACCAAATCGATGTCATGATAATTTATGAAGCATGTTTATGGATGAATTTATGACATGATCTAACTTTGCGATGTTATGTCTGTAGGTTATTTATGCCTTGCCCGTGTATGCTAACTAATTGATTACTATGTTTTATACGGTGCATGATGCAACTAAGTTCAAATTTTAACTATTGAACTTTGACTGGTAGCGAGATTAATTACAAGTAATGTTCAGAATGACTTTAATCATGTTTCATCAAATTTAATACTTTCATAAAATCTTGTACATTCATGTAAAAATTTACCATACAAACTATGATATTTATTTATATCTTTTCATTATTTTAACCTATAACATAATTCATCATTGAATGGTTACTTATTCTATTCTATTGAAAGTATAAATTTTACCTCCTAAATAACCTTTCATAACCACATTATAACGTTATGTTTAACATAACTAATGAATACACCAAAGACAACATAGCACCAGGTCCCGAAGAAAGATCGATAAAATTCACCACAGCATGATGATAAAAGGCATAAAGTAAACAGCATCCAGTAGACGGCAGGCCAAAGTGAATTAAATTCCCGTGGCCTATTAGGAGAAGTGAGTTATAAAATAAAGTCACGCCGGGAAACTTCATACATTACAAGCCGATAACCAGACAAGACTTCCGAGACACAAAGCAGGCCCTTTTAGTGAAATTGAAAACTTTTTCTCTAACTCATATTGCGACACCTAGATCAATTACTTTTATAATTAACGTTCGTTATTTGAGTGCAGCAGTGCACAGGAAAGAAACCGACCGCCATTAGGTGTATTGAAAAACTTCAATCGATTAAGCCAGAAGCTTTTCGTCATGTCGCCTGTGACCGAAACTTCGGGTGAAATAGAAACGTGTTAATTTGTACTGAGTAACAGCAAACTAAAATATGTTTCAAATTATAAATTGGGGCATTTTTGTATCTGAATTTATCTTTTTTTAATCATCCAAAGAGATAAGCTACATTATTTATACGATTATATTAAAACGAAAAAACTTATCATACTTCTTAGATCTTATTGCAATATTCAATTGATGTCAATAAAGCAAAAATAATTGTTTTGCCCAATTCAGGAACATTTGAGAACACCTTTTTTTAACCAACGTTTTTATAACTTAATCTTTCGATGTAAGGCCTAAATAAATAGAATAAAAAAATATAAATAAAAAACGTTTTTATGTAGATACTGCACAATACTATCGATTCCTTAAGGCCCGTCACGATTTTGACAATAACCAGAACTAAGCCACCCTCCACAGCACCCCTAAAATACAGCAGCTTAATAAGCAGTCATTACATTAGACAAAACCAATCCGATTGATATTGAACTCTATGACTTATTTATAGGGCACTTATGAGATTGCTATCTGCTATTAGTGGAGTGGCTATCTTGAGACGGACAGAGAAATTTTCACAACACTATTTGTGGAGTTACACCGTGCTGAATTCTGTACTTACTAGATTATCTATTATAATAAAATATCACTTTTCGTGTCTATTATGGTAAAATATAGTCTTTATCTATTACTGATTTCCCACTTTTAATAAAGAATAAGGCTTAGAAACTGTCGCATAAGATCTGTTTCAATAAAAAGATAATAATACTATGTCTTACAGCTGTCAATGATAACGTAACCTTTTTTGTTATTAAACCGTATAAGGAAGTGCGTGTGAATCTGTTCTTTGCATTTCAATTTCTATGTACAAAGACCCACTTAGCATTACGTTTTAATTCAGTATGCTCAATTGTTACTACTGTTGATGTGTGTAGAAATAAATACAGTATGCTATGAAGAAATCTAAATAGTTAATCAATAAGAAGGGCTTTCGGTTATAGAAAATCAGGTGTTGGAACAGTTCATTCAATTTATTTTATTAGTTGAAAAACGAGGTTATTTAACATGCATTAAAGTATATACTAGAGAAACAAGTACGACAGTATATTACGTCATATTAATACCTACATATAGTAACCACTATTAGCTCTTTCTGAATAATCAGAGATCCAAAGACTGGTCCTTTCAATGCCCAATTTTCACAAATTTAATTATCCATTGTGTAATTTCATGCACTTCGTCCTTATGAAGTAACTGTATTTTAAATCAGGCTTGTAATCAAATTTATGTGGTCCATTTATTAAATTAGTATGGCCACCCACAGGCGACGTAAGAAAATTAGTTTTATTTGTGGGGACGGTTTCAATTACACACTCGTTCATTTTAGTTCCATCAGTTTGGAGTCCATTACGTTTAATTATCATTTATTAGCGGTGAACTGGCCTTTATTGCTACGTTTTCTATGGATGTATATATATGCGAGTTTTTAGTTTAGGCTTCCAAAGGGTTCGGCCAATTTATTAAATTCATATTAAACTTGATACTTTACTTATTGCAAAATTATCATAAAGGCTGCTTATCAAAAATGATACACTTATAATGCAAGAATTTTAGACTTAAATTCAATTAATGATAATTGACTAATACGTGTAAATTTATGCATTATTTAACACATTTTTATTACTTTTTGCTGGCTCGTTATGTCAATAATCGGCCCGGAACTAACTACATCGAAACAAGTAATTATGTGTGAATATAACACGAATAAGACTCTCATATTGTTAAACAGCCTATGAAATCGTACATAAAAATAAAACTTAACAATTCTAATTAGCCTCGGTTGTATAACGGAATCCAACCAGTTAACGTACGTTTATTTGCACTGCCTATCACTAATCATTGCTGGTAATTTAAGAGTACACACGAATTAAAAAACTAATAACAATTAATCATTTTCAATTTAATTATGATTTTCGTTATGGATGCTTAATTTTTGTTGCTCTATCGTTAACCACTTGCTCAGCTTAATTAGTATTTAATTCAAATCTAATTAAATAAGCCGCAAGAAATTCCATTTCAGACACATTTAGCTTCATGATCACTTTTTATGTGTGATTATTTAATTACATTGTAATGCTGGATATTAATGATCGTAGTCACAATTATTAATGGTATCTCGTGCAAAAACAGCTTCCATATTTTATTAACAAAAACCTCCTATCTCATTTTACGCAAAATTCTTTGAATAAGGGAAATAAGTCCCGATAGTGGCATCACGGCCAACAGAGTTTATTTTGGAGATTGTTCACTTGGCGCTTGTTAAAAATCGCAATATTATTTTTCAATCCGCATACAAAGGTGGTCGGCGCTCGTCGGCAAATTGGTTGTATTGTCAATTTGGGCAGTGCGTGGCGGCCGGGCCAGTGTTTATTTTCAATTTTGTGCCATTTTCCCACCGCCGCCTCTGGATTAGGCCGCGGATTCTCGATCCCTGCCTCACTTTAATTATAGGACCAGCCGCTAGTGTACGCCTTTCTATTTGCCCACTATAGAGAATATGATCCAGAGTTTTGTTGTATTTTTATAGGAATAGTATAAGAGTAAATGTAGCTATTGGTATAATAATAAAGGTAGTAACTAACGTAAAGATTCTTTTGAAAAAACTACGTAAATATTCAGCATATGTCACATTATTAGAAACTTAAAGTATTTCTCAAACTTTTTTTTTAATTACTATCGTTTCGACGAAAAGTAATCATCTAAAATTAATCATAGCATATTTGTATTACACGTATACGAGTGTACAAAGCTGTATTATGAAATGAAAAATGCATCAGTACTGAAACTGATATCTTTCAGTCCACAATCGATTGGAGCTATGTCTATTGAATCTGTTTGTGAAGGCGAGCTTAATTAAAACATATTTCTGCAAACAATGCTTTGACATCGGTAGAGCATCCGATATGATGGCAAACATAGAGTCTTTGTGCGCCCAAAAGCTTTTAATTACAGTCATACTAATTGGTCGTGCCAAACAACGCAGCTCTGTTTCGTAGAATTTTTTATTTAATAGATAACCGAACGTAACAAGCTCAGTTATTTATTCCATATAATTATTTTTTTAGTATTTATTTTTCCAACTACCTATATACATTAATTTCCTCACGTGCATATTTTAAATGGCACTGCAGTTGTAAAAATAAAGTAATAATATTTTCTTTCAACGAGTCATTATTAAGTAAACTGTCAAACAAAATTGTTGACCAATAGTTACAATAACGTATCGTACCTAAGCCTTCTAAGTTATTTATTTAGATAGCGTAAACTCTTTGTGTTCACCGCTACCGTAGCACAAGTAGTAGGAAGTCAAATATTAGCGCATTTTATTACTGTCTGTTTACAAAGTGATCCCTTTGATGGCGTTTAAACGCTATCAGTCCCCTTCCGACTTTATTACTAGGTCGTTCAACTGTGCTTGGGTGGTACAAAGGCGGATATAGGAAATTTCTTAAGGTCTGACATAGGTGAAACTTACTTTTGCTAGCTCTACCAAACGTAGAATATGGCCTTGAGCATTGTTCAAAATTGAATTGAATTGTTGTCACCTATATGGAGTTGTTATTACAATTTAATAATAAATTACGTAAATCCATTATGTCAATTAATTGTTCTTAAAAACATGAATAAAATAATACTAATGAGCCCATTATGTGAAATTTAAAAAGAAATAACGTCATTATAATTATCATTATACGAGTATGTGTATCTTTCGAACAGCTGATGATTATAAGGTACATTGTTAGCATATCAAAGTTTGGTACCAGAATGGAATTAATGAGAATTTGTGCCAAATTATAATTAAACTGTTGTCATTGCTAGCGTTATGCATTATGTTGGTGCGTCATTCATGTATCATATATGTATATGTTTCATAACTTTGTTAACTCCTTGCAAAATATAGAAAGACAGAATTAATACATTGAATAAATATTATTGTATTACATACTTTTATTGTATCCTGTAACAATGAAAATATGATCCTGCTAATTAGTTGGTCCCATTTTCATGGATCGTAACATTTCATAACTTCTTAAAATATATGATACGATGCATGAGTATAAGTCATGTATACGCATTCATTATTAGGAATGTCATACCATTATACTACGGATATATGGTCTCAAAGCATGTCAAATATGCGTGCATGGTGTTGCCTTTAGGTATGTTTCTGAAATTAGATTTAGACGGTCACCCGCCGAGGCTTATTAACCCTGGCCATTAATTAAATAATTAGAAATCTCGACTCCGAAACTAATTAAGGAAGAATTCCAACATTTCGGTCCACCTATCAGGGGTTTAATTAAAATTGACAGAGCCGAATATCGTCTATTAATGCAATGATCACTCGAAACTAATTAAATTATGAACGTAATGGCGCGTAGTGGTGATACGGCGGGAATGCGACGAGGCCTGCCATAACGTGCTCGCTGCGTCTAAATTCGAGTGTTTTAATTGAAATCGTTATGTGGTTACAATAATGTAATGAGGACTGTTTGTATGTGTACTACGCAGGCTACCAGTACAATGAACTTGTGTAGGAACAAGCCTATTTTGAAATGAATATAATTAGGTGAATTGAATTTCATGATATTTTACGTATGAAATATGTTTATAAAATGCCTTTTTCTAAATCTTTAAATGAAATAATCTAATGATACGAGAAAAAGTTTCGTATCATGATTGAAAAACTAACATTTCTATCTGTGACAATGCAAAATCCATATATTATACCTATCTCGAAGATAATTTAAGACTTCGCCTCCCATTGAATACCAAAATATTTATTTATAAAACAATAATATTAATTAATAGGAGTAAACCAATAAAAAGAAATTCATATTACAAGGTTATTTATTCTGCCACCGTAAATTGTTTTCCATAATCGTTTTATGCGACCCTTTCTCATTACTGTAAGTCCTCCAGAATGACACGACGTCATAAGACCTAACATTAAAATGACTAATTATAATGGAGCTAATATCTGTCCCTAATTAACTAAGCTTCATATAATGTTTTGCTTGGCGAACGACCACTCTGGATTCTATTTTCAGTACCCTCTTATAATTGCTTTCGGTGTATGTTTAGCAAAATTTTGTCGCAATAATGAAGATAATTTATATTTATTTTTCCTGATATGAACAGCCAACAGTAAACAATAATAAGTAGTAATAGTAACAAACTATATTCAAATTCGATGATTAATGTTGATGACCATATGTTTTACTATGCTGTTTGTAAAGCATTTACAGCATGCAGCCACAAAATCATATAAACGTTGTATTTTAATTCACGTAAGTAGCTCAAAAAGCATGACGTTCATTCATGCCCTGACTCGTCAATTATGAAAATATCAACATTTAAGTCCCACCTATATCTACGTGTAGAAAAAAGTCGAGTCAGAACACTCAAGCTGTAGTACATTATAATTGGAAGAAGTCTTACAATAACAAGCCCCTTAGCATCAACAGGTTTCGTTCGCAATCCGATTTATTTATTTATCTATCACTCGACAGCAGACGGTCTAAAAGGTCAATAGTTTTTATTCACGTGAGCTTCGTAAACCTTCTTTAAAATCATGAATGATAACTGTTGTTTTTATATGTGGGATGAAATTACCATGTTTTTTATTTTAGTTTCGTGATTGCTGATTGATTGTTTATAGTGGATGACGCATACGGATGTTGTTTTGATTGTGTTTTGTTTATCTATTTTACATTTTCAATAGCCCTTAAGTGTAGATGGAAACTTTAATGTCATCTATACAGTAATATGATTGTCTACCTATGAATTTCATTTAAAATTTTAATTGATTTATTCGAAAAGTTTCCAATTTTACTGCCATAAAACTTTACCATTGTTTTGCTTTAGCTCAAAACCGCCACTTAAAAAACTATAAGTTCATACAATTTGCTTCTCCACCGTACTGGTTACTCCAGCACTCAAATATAATGTCTGGCTAAAGATATTTATAAATCATCACCAGTAATCGTTCAAGCACCGTATAGCTATTCCAGCTGTCACCACTTGCACTAATTAGAAGGAATGTCAGGACGGGCATGTCATAAAACGCTGGGGATTTATCACCTTTATTTATTTTGAAGTCTACAGAAGTTTTGTTTGGCCCAGACATCGCAATGATTAAGAATAAACAACCTGTCATTGACGGACAGGAAAGAGGAATTAGTCTGTTGAATCAATGAAAGATCCCTTAAGATGTCTTTATAAATAGTACTGACTGTCTGATGTCTTTATGGTTCGCATTTGAATATCTTAGAGTCAGTGTTGAGTGAGAGTATTAAATGATATAGGGTATGCAGCTGTATTATGATATTATTTTTTTATTGAATTGTTATTGTTTTCACATAACGTGACTAGGTGCCATTTTCTGCGGTAAACAAATATCGATTCATTATAATAAATTGACTGTAAAATTCAATAATGGCGTAACAATATTAAATAATAATAAAGCATTTATTTATAAAATTTGTACTTTTAAAAGTCTCTTAACTTAGTTTTAGCAAAATTACTCCATCCCAAGTGTACCTATATTATTTTATGAAGAAGAACATATAAAAACTGGAGTTAATTATACATACAACATTTGTAACAAAATGTTTATACAGCTGTGTGAATTTTGAAACATCCAACAATGGAATAACGAATTCTAATGAATCGACGTTTTGTGGCGAATGGTCCCAATCATTCAAGGAATAAGGTCCACATATTGCTCGTCTCAACTTGATATTTTGGGAAGGAAGGATACTAAATATTTATACTGTTGACTGAACTGTAAAACGTTTTACGTATGAATTCACTTCTTATACGGAATAAAAATAACTTTACGAGTTCGTCTTTTTGTTGTTTGTTTGAGTAATTATAGTAAATTTTACGAAAGTTTATATTTACTTTAAGGATCATGATACTCTACAATGATTTGATCTTATATCATTCAGAAATATTGGTGTTCAATATTCTTTTAAAAACCCTATTTAACTAAATGATAATTACCTAATTATTGTCAGGAATTCATTAACCACTTCCTTGTTTAAACACTGCCCTTAGTATCTCTTGTCAAAGCAAAATAAGGTACAGTAACAATTTAGTGAGCTACGTTTTAATTAGCATGTGTATGACAAATAAATCTTTGCCAAGTAACTGTAACAAGCAGTCATTTTGGCAAGCCAAGGCGGGCTGATTCTCCTAAACGGATGTAATTAAATAAATGTGAATTAATAAAAACTCAAACTTTATTGAGTAACGAAATTAAAAAAGAGTAATATTAATATATGGATAAGAGTTTTTCCTATTTATTTTATTGCTTATCATATGCAACATTACATTTCAAAGCGTTCTGCTATGTTTCAGGGAACCGAATAAACACTATTATTGTATAATTTACAAACAATATCACAGGTTTACAAGAATTAGTTGGATTTTGTAACACATTAAAATAACGTATATACGTATATTTTGGAACAAAACAGCCAATAAAAATATTTTTCACGTGATGATGTGTTAAGCAATAGTTATAATGTCGTTGTCGCTGCATATTCAGAATAATGATGTATTGCGTACGAAAATAACTTGTCTTGTTATGATTGCCGAGACTCACTTAGTAAATCGAAACTGCTACTTTGAGATGTAAACGATAGTAAATTGAGATTTATATTACATTATATGTGTATATATTATATAACATAGTGTATGTGGATGTCGGATTTTCTACTAACAATATGAAAACAAAATGTTATTAAAATTTAAAAAGTTATTATTTTTGTTAGGTTGAATAAGATTTTCATTTCATGTTCTTACTAATCGCAATATTGTATATAAAAATTAATATATAGATAGATCAAAATATGGTACTAAGAACACAATTTTCGAACTAATTTCATCACAATTGCTAAATCAAGTGACTGGCTAAATATAAAAGATCCGCTATTCTAATTCCTTTCCCGTGTTAGCTAAAATGGATTATATACTGTTTTGTGCTATAAAGTCAATCCATTTGTCGTGTGAACAACAGGGTTCTCAGAGGATGTTGATTTATTAAATCTGCTACTCTCGTTACAATCGCATTCAATTTTCCGCGCGTGTGACTCTATAAGCCAACGCCGCTAGATTATGCTCGGATAGACTGCCGGCTGATTGGGACGATGTTTTATTTAATTACGATTGTGTCAACCCTAAGTCTGTATTGTAATTGCATGAGACAACTCTCTTTTATTAGAGCTGCAAAATTATTATTTAACTTGCATGCTTGAAACATAATATTTAATTAATATTTCAAAGACTTAAAATATCCACGTTCATTTTTTCTAATACCATAAATACATTGTTGACAAAACGCTAGATAAAGCTCCAATAGCTTTAACCTCTAGTCCAGTACTCTTCTTAAAGACATACCTAAGAAACTCAGCTAGTTAGTATTCTCTTTATATGACATACTAGCACGGGTCATGTAAATCTACTTTTAATATCAGCTGTTTCTTTTGAAACCGGATTCCTAGATCAATATATAAATGAAGTTTTGTTATTTTAATTAGAGCGTATGAGCGTGTCCAATATAGGCTTAAAGTGACGTTGTCACCGGTAATTGTGATTGATAGGCCCAATATTCAATGAGCGGACGGCGATATGAAAAGCAAGACTCATTTGTATGCCTACGCACGAGCTAAGTGCACCGATAACATTAATTAGTTTAGTACGGCACCGCACATTGTTAAGTCATAATTAATCCCAAATATCTTGTTACAGATTAACGAGATAACGTTGAGTAGATATGTGGTTAAATTGGTTTAAGAATAAGGATTGAGTAATGAATGGTTAGGAATCAATGAAGCGTTAACGTGGTTTAAAATACTAAAAAAAATATGAATAGTACAAATCATGTAATAAAATAAATAAAAGTATTTCTACTTGTGACATTAATTAGGAATAAGCGCTTTATTTAACCTAGTTAACTATCTGACTTGGGTATACAATACCACATAAAAACTTATAAACGAAGCCTTCATTAAAATAAGCCGTTGAGAGAGTATAAGATACGAAAACAAATATGCAACGAAACAAAAACCGACGTAAGCATTAACGCACTTTTGTCTGAAGCCATGAAGCGAGCCTTATTGTCCGGGCAATGAAGATGACAGGAGGGACGTAGGGCTAGCCACGTGACCTGTCACTCGCAGAGAACTTTAAACATTGCGCTAGTATTTGTTTCATTTCGCGACAACCCTAGTCGGCAGGGCTGTCAAACCGGTGTAATTGATAGTGCCAATGGCGGACGCAACGTTGCAGCGACGGTGATATTCTGCGGTGCGATTGTGTGGGAATGGCCGGTTGATCGGCTGCGGCCCTGATTGTGTGAATGAAAGGTGATAGCACGAAGGATTGGGTTCGTTTTAATTAACTAGGTGTCGGTTTACTAGCACCTTATGTATCGGTTACGGTCTTTTTAGGATAAAAGTGAGATTGTTTTTGGATACCTTCGTTAAACTATCTATTTTTTAAGCATCCTACTCGAATTGCCGCAAAAAACGGTTTATATTTATTTTTAAATTATGTTTTTATATTATTTGTATAACTATAAGAAAATTAAAATCTATGAGCTTTTTTAGCTCGACAACCCTACACCATCTTTGATTAAGAAGAGGGACGAAAAGATGACAACCGTAACATGCCGCGATCACTAAAATAATTATTGTTTTCTCGAATATCAATATTGTCTGCTTTAATCTATAAATTACGGGACTATTTTTGCAAATTCTTTTCTAAACGCCATGCGACGGTACTTTTAAATAAAACAATTACCAAATAATTAAATGGTCATCGGATCCGCTTAAATATCGTAATATGATTTGACCATAAACATTTTCGAAAGATTCTTCATAAACAAGGATAAAAAGAGACATTCCCTCATGTGATCCAGACCACAGAGTACCTACATGAGCGAAATTAGAAACCGCTCGAGGCCCAGAAACATTTCATATAATATGTCACTTAACAATCGCAGACACAACAACATTAATTAGCGCAAACTGGGTATCAAATGTTTGTGAGTATTGGATGTCACGATTCTCACGAGTCGACTGCAATATTATACCTAGTATTCATTGTGTCCTCAGCATTCTTGGTAGTGCAGGATGACCTGTTTCTGTGGTTTTCATAATAACCAACTGCTTTTAATTATGTACATTCTCATAATAATGTATCAGGTAAATGCAATTGAAGTTGAACTAAATAGGTTGTCAACAGTCATTTGTTTTTATTTTCGGGTATATAAAGTTAAAGAATTTAATAAAAACAATGTCGAAAATATAGTCAATGTTTTCAAAAATAGGCGTGTAGAAGTCAGCTTGTTGAATTCAATTAAGTCCAATATGAGTACGTACACAGAAGGGCAAGCCATTAGCTCAGTACCAACCCCACGTATCCCTCATCACATCAATGTAATATCAGAGGCCACCAGCGTAGAAAATTTAATAATTAAAAATCACCCCGAACGTGGGGTTCGATATCTCACTGCATATTACGAGTTATCATTTTTAATTAAAATTCTTAGCTTCATATTAATTCGCTTATTAAAATTGCTTCGGTGAATCAACGGCATTCTATTGGTTGGGGCTGACGTATTTTCAACTCTATTATTTATTGTCTACGCAATAATCATTTTGACTCTAATTACGAAATCCGATGAAAATTTCTGAATACACCAAAGTTTTTATGTGTATGTTTAGTAAATTGAAATAATTAACTTATAGAGCATTTATTTTGCATTACCATATATAAAAGTTAGTATTTTTAAAGTTCCGATGATATATTCTAGTTAAATGAAGTATTTTTAGAAACCATCATATATTTTAGTTAAATTGTATATTAAAAATAAAACAGAATGTTCAATAACCCTTACACTATTAAAGGCAAAGCTATCAAAACCCGTGGGTGTTAATCTACGAAACCAATAAAATTAATCAGTAAATGGACTTAATAATGGTCAATGCAATCGAATCGAAACTCAAGCACGCCAACATCAATCTAATAATGACGGTCCTATTTGATAATATACAAAGCTGCACTTAACTCGCTCGTGATTGATCGTGCTACCGTACAATTAGCTACTGGATATTTACTTATACAGAAGTAGACTGGCTCTAAAGCACATAAAAAGCATATGAAGCTACATGGTTACATTTTACAAATAGATCGTTTATTTGATATGGAATGGGAAGAGTGTAAATAGAAATTCGTTAGTCTTAGGTCTCTGTTAATTAAATATTTCATTATTATTTTGTCTATCGACAACTTTGAGGTATTTCGAAATCTGTGTCGTAATTATTAGTTTGGTTACATAGGTACCTACGCATTTATTTATATATTTTTATTTTGTGTATTAAAATAACATTTCGTAGAATGTTAACTAGTTCTTACTCACACGACTTTTTAGCGATTCAGTTAGCTTAGTTCTTTATTCAGGCATATTGATTTTCTATAAATACTCGAGAAACCGCACGCTCTATATCTACTTCAATTCAAAGAAATTTGTTATTTATTTTACAATGCATTGCAATAACGCTTATTATTGATTAATGGCTCAGTTTCTAATAAAATAACATCATACATTTGCTATAACTCACTAGTTTTAATGAATAAATACCTACCTACTATAAAGGCCGATGTCAAAGTCAATTTAGCATAATATATTGGTCGTACATCAAAATGTACGAGAGGTCCCAATATAGAAAACATAGCAAACATTCATCGCAAATCCAATAGGCTAATCTCCAGTTATTAAACCCCTGAGTGCCGCCCATCTGATCGCCCTGCAGGTATAATAGAAATACCGGGACTTATTATTAAAATTTCTGGTAAATTGTTCCCCGCAACCCTCGGTTTTGGCACACAGCGACAGATCCCAAGTTTTGTGTTATTAAACTCGGAATAACGTTTCTATTGTGCCTTGGCGGCTTCTACGGCCGATTGACTTGTTATTTTTCACTCTTTGATGTTGATTTGATTTTGTTTATGGTTTACTTAGATGTGATATGATGAGTAAATAAGATTAAATAAATACTTTTTGGTGACAAGAAGCAATAAAAGTTGCATTTCAACTATGTATATTATACGAGATATTTAATAAGATGCGGGCTGAATGACCTTTTTTTTCTGAGGATACATTTTTCATACTTGCTTTACTACTACTATGGCTTACTACTTTACGTATTAATAATTTGACGATGTATATTGTCAGCCTACAGTACCAACATGACAGTAATTAGTTAAGTACGGTTGATTAATTGAGCCAAGCAGTACGGTTAAGGGTAGATTAATTGAGCCTCTAACAATAGTTTACACACACTACTACATTCAATGTGAACTACGGGAGATCCCTAAAAATACGTTTATTGCTCTAAAATGTGTTCGTTCTGTAACTTAAAACCTAAATACTACCTAGCACCTGGGCCATGTGAATTTCCGAACCATCCAATCCTGCATTTATTGATCATCTATATATAAAGTTTAAATCTAATAATGGACTTTTCCATTGTACTACCTATACTTTTCTATTAAAATACAATAACTATAAAAGCATCTTCTTAGTGCAATAAAATAGTACGTGAGCTTAATCCCAAAATTAATTTCCGAAGCGCGGATGGCTCCAACATTTCAATAAGTGAGAACGTCCTTTTCACATGTATTTTTAATTACATGCTTATTTTGAAGCATCAATGGATCGAATACAATAGCCCATTGTGCTACTTGAACGGCTTTTTATAGCGCGAGCATCCCTCTTCATCGGTCGTCTTTATTACAGGGCATTAAGGTCCAAATTATAGCAGCCTTTCCGGTGAAAATCAAGCATTTAAACTCAATACGTACCTGATGAAGTGAAGAATTGATTTGCAATCTGCAGGGCGATTGTGATATGGCATAATGGGAGCCAATTGCTGGCTTTATAGGGAAATCGTGAGCCTTTCATAAATAAATGTAAACTCTAAATGTGTCGTTACAGACTGCACTGTGACTACACTAGTAACTAAACAGATTATATAATTTTTTTGTATTGAAATATTTGTTTTATAATTATTCCTTACATTAATATTATTTTATGTACGAAAAAAGTATAATTTGTTATCAAAGTGATCAAGAATATGTAGTTACTCATTACGTACTACAAGTTACCAGATTTATAATTAACTCATGCGTTATATAATTTATAACCGTGAAATTGTAAGATAAGGTTTAAATTACAAAGAAATATGATTCTTAACACTTTCACTCTGACGTCATAATATCCCTATCCATGGTTCAAAGGCTTTGAACATTCAAACTCGAGCTTCGTGTTCAAAGTGCAGGTATCGCAAGTCTAGTGATCAACTTACAAAGTCACGGAAGCCAGCCGGTTAAGTGGATTAATTACCAGGCTGATCTTGTGAGGTACGAGTGCCGTTTAGGGTTACTTTGAGAATGATGTGAGGGTTTAGGGGTTAAGGAATGTTGATGAATGGGAATAGGAGCTCACTTGTTTTTCACAAAGGGTTGCTGTGATGAAATGTTGAAGGTTTGAATCAGTAGAGTGGATATGTGATTATTCTATAGATTTTGGTCAGGTGTTCTTCTCTATACTTGTAATGTTAACATACCTGGAACAAATAAAAGAGACATTAAAAAATATACTATCTATAATTTAACAAATTTAATGAAACTACAATTTTAAAAATTAAGTTTGACATAATGTTGTAATTAATATTTATATACTATTTTTCATTTATTGTTTTTTCTATCTTTTAATGCAAAACGAATTAACAACACTCAACAATAGCGCAATAGATAAACAGACAGCAGCTGTTTAAACAATGATGCTGCTCAGCTGCGTTTTTATTGAATGCCCTAAGCAAACAAGTCATCGCTTGGCATACTTCCTATCATGTGGTCAATTGCCCGGAAAAAGCAATTATTTAGACCAATATTGACATTTCGACTTTCTCACGAATATTGCTTATGTCAAGTACGAAAAATTGAGTATGTTTTTTTCTTTTTTTATCATAACTTCGTTATGACTAACTTCACTTAAGAGCTACGTACATCTAGCGTCTATTTATTCACAAACAAGAACTTTGTAAATAAATAAATAGTATAGTTTAGTTTTATAAAGTTCTAAATGCTTAATATAATCGCTAAGTTACTTCATACGCAATCATATGAAACCCATACCACATTCACACAATATCTGCAAACTACATTCCGAAATCGGAAATATGTTCATACAGTTACTCCGTGTTTATCTCTAATTTCTATTCTCGATTCACAATACAGTAATTGGCTACTAATTATTCAATACCAATAGCCCACATGACACAGCCCTGATCCAACAATGGTGGGCAAATTCAATTTGAATCATGCACAATATTCTATTAAATCATTCAGAACATTCCATTAATTTTGATGGACAGGTGTAATCATTCCACGCACGGGTGGGTTGTGCATGCATATTTGTAGAAAGGCCTACTAATGACAGCCTTTCGGTGTATAGGATTAGCAATGGAAGCCTTTGCACTAAGCAGGCAAGTACTAGAATGTATTGAGCTTTATATTTTACTTCATAACATCTTCGATGAGATGATAGTACTGTTTCATATGACATGTCACGTGAATATAAAACAATACGTATGGTACCAATCATATAATAAAACCTAATTCTTTTTCCTCTATTTTTAATACCATTTTAAATTAACTGTTTAAGAAAAAGCGGCAGTTAAATTGGAAAAAAATAACGTATTTTAAAGAACCATACATAGGTAGACACCTCAAAAAAAAATGAAGACTCGCATCAATTTTCATGAAGCTTTGATATCTATTCTACACTATAGGAAGTTCCCCTAACAAAGTGAGTTTGTTTGCACAAAACGAAAGTGCCAATTAAGCTATAGAAAGTACCCCTGCCTATCTCGATTGCGCTTACCATAGAAGCTTGTGTGAGTAAGAATAGTTTAAAAACATTAAAAAGTATATATTTATATTTTATTATTATTTCTTTAAAACAAAGTATTCAAAGGATATACATATAAGAAAACTTCGTAAAAGTAATCTGATTATGTCGGTTTTTTTAGGTAAATTAGTAGTAATTAACAATGTACAGTAGCAAATTATGCTATTATATTTACATGATAATTTATCATTATTTTATATCTGTAAAATAATAATTTTATACTTCATTTTATAGTCCATTACAGTTTTTGTTACGAGAATTAACCCCTAGTCCAGTGCAGCTCCCTCAGTGTAATAAGCAGTAGGGATCTCGTACCAAAATTACAATCGATCATTCTAGTAGAACCAACGTGTAGTATGAAACTTTTCTAACAACATAATATAACTATGTGGTCAACTAATATAAAGGAACTATTTCGCATTGTAAAAAAGTGGTATATTGAAATAAATTTAGCATGAATTTATTAACCATTTAAATGCAATGTAAATTCATAAATATATTTTTTTGTTTATAACTAAAAACTTTATAGCAGATGTATAAAGAGCAATAGATAGTTACATATATTAGTAAATAATTACATAAATTCTCCGTACTACATACTGTTTCTGGCATACGCATCGAGGGTGGTAATTTATATTGGATTCCTTTGTGCAGTAAGTACTTCTGTTTACATATACCCAAATAAGGATGCGAGTCGTGGGTGGTAAAGTCATAAAAAAGACCCACCGGATACAAGATAAAGAATATTTATTTAATCAGCAACTATTTGTAACTATCGGCTTGTAGGCACAAGGGTCAACTAAGTAAACGGACATATTGAACTTTCTCAAATGTTAATGTAAGCATGCAAGCAGGAATAGGTATGTCGAGTGATTATCGACTACTTTATTTGTTTATTATTGTATAAGTCCGTACGTAATATTTAAATTAGTGATGTGAATTACATTTTAAACAGGACTACACTTCGACTAATTATTGTGAAAAGTGTTTACATAGATTCAACGAAATGGTTACAGAAGAATTTACACATGTTTCCTTTACTCCGAATAAAAGAAACAATACTAACGATACAAAATACTTATCCCACGCGAATCGATACAAAAACAAACGGCAACCATAACAATAAGACAGTTACACGATAAAAATGCCGATCACATATCAAGTATCGCAATTCCAGCAACAACACTCAGTATCATATTTATTTATCGATAATTGTCGCGCCCCCCACTACCTTCACCAAACTAATGAATAAGTAACACAAACAAACAGATAACAAGAGATGCCAATTAAACAATACGCTAATTAATTCCAAACATCGCTGTGGACTTAATTAGAGCGGGTAACATATTGAACAGGGCCTGTGTGCATGTGATCTAGGATTTCAGGTAACGAGCTGTTAGGTCAATAGATCGATTTTCCCAGAAACTAATATAGTATCGCCAAAGCGATTATATTCTCACGATTTTTTTATCTTTTAAGTTTTAAAACTATGTACAAAATAAGGTAATAGAACTTTTTTATTCAATACATATTTATTTGATATTTTAATCAGATTACATAAAAAAATACTTAACATTATTCCCGTCACACCCGTTTGACTGCAATATCACGTTGTTTTTGAATCCGCATTCTCGCCGAGATGACAAACGCCCTAATCGCAGCCTGCATCGCTTACAAAACTTGAAATATCGCAGTAAGATTCCAAGAGAAATAAATTGTCTAACTTCCCTAAGCTGGGAAGCGGTCGACTATTCAAAAGGACTGCGAACACGGTCAACAAGATATGTAAGTAATATGACGTAAAGTGCTTTACGACAATCCTATAAAAGAAGCCTAAGAGAGGCTTTTTAATATCGGTCGCGGAAGCAGCCGAACATTTTTCCATTAATAAAACGCGAAAGGGGAATATTACATATGAAAAAGACATATATCCGTATCGCCGGACCCGCCGCTATCTCCTCGGAAGGTAATAACTTCTTTACAAGTCCAAAGTCCGGGGGATTGAAAAGCAATTTCAGCAGGACGTCCCACCCGGATCCGGTCCACTCGCTATATTTCTTTTTCACCGCCACTCTACGTAATTCGCCTTTGATTTAATCTCGAGAAACAAATCTTTGAATGTGGAACTTAGTGATAGGCATCGCAACGGAACTAGTTCTGGTGATTGCATTCGTCCCCTCTCGTCCACTCCCACGCGGACGCAATTGATGGTCCTTTTCCTAATCTATTAGATCATACTAATGCAGCGCTTTCTAACTTTACCGATTTCATGTATTGATTTTCGAACACATGTACCAAATATATTTGTCTATGAAAAGAAATAAAATTCACTATTATAAGTTATTTAGTTTACCTAAACTTGCATAATATTGAGAAAAGTCAATTAATTAGTCAAGTTAACCCTTTACGGTGTTCCTTCAGCCATACAGACCAGGTGAGAAGGTTCTTATATTATTAGAAAACAACCAAAAAGGTCCCAAGAAACCCTTGAAATTTAATCACGGTTTATGAGGTTAACCAACTGATCAACGTAAGAAAAGCAACAGGGTTCTTCAGGGGTCCGTTTCGTTCACAGTTAATTAGTCGCCAAAGAGGGTGTGAACAGATCACGCCGGTTGGAAGTTCCTTTTGGGATCGCAACCCACTGAACCCGAAGCGAACGTGGGAAGGGCTCCTTGCGAGAAATCGGGAGCCGGGAATTATATTGAAAAAGAGTAATGTTATTAAACGTTTGTTAGGAGTTTGTTAGTTATTGTTTCTAGGTTAGGTAAAGAGTAAAAGGATTTTAATCTGTGCTAGTTAATTTTAATTGTGACGTCTAGACTCCTTGTTACAGATTGTTAATATCGTTTTAACTAAACAAAACTTACTAAAGATATTTAAAAAAAACTGCGAGTGCACGTCTTAGCTTAAATTAATAAATCTAAGTGAATATAATAAGCAACGTTCTCAACGTAGTAAACTATGCTCGTTATTGCATTGAAAAACCATCTTTACTAGATAGAAAACACATTAATTCCTACTACATTGATTTCATCTATTGTACTGATTGTTTCACGTGCTGCTGGGAAACTCTTTTTACGAGCATTATTTGAATCAAGTATCGATTAAACGGTACATTTTATTTGCTCTAATACATGCAACACTCCACGTCTTTCCAGTAACACGCTCAAAGTTAATACCAAAGAGATCGCAATCTTTTAGAAATCCAACTAGAGTAGTCGCCATATACTATCTAGAATCAAATGAGAAAAACATTTGAGGTGTTACAACTTCACCAGAAAGACCAGTCCTGTCCTATTTGGACAGATCGCTATCGCTTCGGTGCGGTCACTGCCTTATTTTATTCGGAGCCACAATTTGCTCAGGGCGATTGCCTCCTTGGTCCCCTAACCGTCTTCGGAACATACCCCAAAACATCTCATTTAAATAAATCGCAACAAATAAGCATAACCATTCATAACTTTTGTTTACGTTTTAATTCTATATGTATTCTAATGATTAATTGCTAGCTTGTCCTTCATGTTATGTACTATTATAATATTGAAATAGAGTATGAAATGTTTAATAATTAATCTATTAATTCATCTTCATTTCCTATCGTGAGTTGCTCCTAATGTTCCATATTAACTCTTATTAACAGTATACTTTTTTACATAGTAGAACGAGTACATCGATAAACAGCACAGATAGTCGATTTAAAATGCTAGTGTGAATTTGAAATATCCGCGGGAGGCGCGGTGCCCATTTCAATCTGTATGCGGGCGTACGTGAAATTCGTATTAGCCATAACATTACAGTACAGCACACGTGACTGCAACGTAATTGGAAAGCGGGAAAAAATCGTGAGGAATTCGCGACTATTGTGGCGGCTAGGGCTTGCATGTACACCGGTAATACCGGACGTAGGTTTAGACTATTTATTTATGGTAAAAAGGAATTGCAATTATCTTAGACTTACTCAGTAATTCGATAGTAATGAAACCCTTTTGTACGTAGTGGTATAGGAATTTAGGAGTTTATTATAATGTTATAACTCGAACAGTATAAGCTTTTGAAGTGTTCGACAAATTATTAATAAGGTTAGTTATTCAACCTCTCTATGTATAACGATTGTAATAGATTTTTAAACGTATATGTTAAGACAATTGCCGCAGTCTTGATAATGACAAAAATGATAATGAGTGTTACACTCAGTGAGGTAGCCTAAGCATTGAGTTTCATATTTGTCCATCATTTTTCCACTGCTATACAGAAAATCCAGTTAAACAATTCTTTATCTATTACTTAAACAGTTTACCGGTACATCTTTAGTGTTTGCCCCGGCCTAGTACCGCGGGATATCGGGCCATTTGCTACTGTTTTCAATTTGTCGCCGAGGCCCATACATCAGACGGGCAAGCGAAAAAAGCCACCGACTTTAATACACTTATGTCCGGGCGATTCCCAACCATTATGCAATGGAATAAGTAAATATTTCATGGAGGACCCGAATAGCAATCTCCGTTTTATTGAGGCCACACACAGTTCCGAATAATACTGATGCAGTGAATGATAGTTCACGATGCGTGTCTAAAAAATTAATGTATTATTCTTTCTTATAATCAAATATTCCATATGAGTAGGTACCTACGAACTGACTTGTTTTATGTAAATTAACAGATTTTCTCCACTGCAATAAGTTTAAGATACGTAATATAAAAAATGGTTTATATAATGTTTTTAGTTAAATTTTGCTATTCACTCTGACTTTATATTTTCCTTATTACTAACTCTTACTTTTTCCGTAACTTTCTCTACATACCAACCAATACACTCTAATGAGCTATTTTAATGGTTGTTTTATTACCAAACAAACGATCAATACATCATTTGAATGTCTCACAAATAGTTTTTCACGATCTAGCGCTAATGAGTCACAAACTCAATAGAAACCTTTCCCCATACTTCAAATGTAAGTAAAAACAGTAACGGTTGCACAGAGCTTCAACCGTTCATTATGAATACATTCAGAGTTCTTCACTAATGGCACTCTAATGCTTCAACTAATTAGAATCGCAGTAAAACCTCAATTAAACGAAATACTGGAATCTCGTAATTCTCAAGACGCTGACAACACGCTTGTATTGAAGGCTCGATTTCTTTGATATATGTATAGAAAATAAAATAAGCGATTTTAAAATTAGAGATTTATTTTTTATATTATATAATTTGAATATCATAGCAACAGTTACTTTTTACTAATCTGCAATGCATTAAAAGTTTGTCATCAAAGTTGCTATTTCTTAACAAATATACATATATTGAAAATGTATAAATTGTTATGACTGGTTGTTCAAATTCAGTACAAATATTTCATTGCTATTTTGAATCTAATCATCCTTAAGAACTTGGTATTTCCAATCTATTACGTACAAGAAGCCTTCATTAAGCATAATAAGTACTGTTGAATATCAAATATTGGAGTAAGAGTTTTAATAAACCCCACTCTCATATCAACATAAACCGAGATTCCACAGTGCTAATTTTAGTTAGTATAGCAATCAACCACTAATTATTTACCGTACTATATAGGCAGTTTAAATATTTTAATGAAGCAATTCTATGGACTAAGATTATGCTTAATTGGCCTTTATTGATACAAGGCTATTTTGCAGGGAGTTGTAGTGCATTATGTTCGTTTTATTAACATTCTGTTTTGTGATATTAGTAGGTAAAGATATTTCTATGAAGACATTTCAAGTGTATTTTCTCTACAATGCTGTAGGTCAAATAAAATTCTAATTAAACAGAATAAACCAATATTTATAGGTTAAGGAGACTTTTATTATGATAAAAGGTTACATATATATGGACCGATTAATAAGTTTATTGAATAGTTAATTACGAGTACTAAGTCTTGTTACTTGACTATGTTTGAAGGTCAATAAATATTTGTACTTAAAAACTGATTAGGTATCTCGACTAGTTTATACACTGGATCTCATCTCTCCATCCCAGTTTAGAATCATTAGGTTAGGGTACGTTCATTAGAATAAAATTGACTCATAAATCCGACAGTCATAATTGGTACAGACATTGCGAAGCCAGGTTTACATTGAAATTTGAAAGGACTACATCGCGAATAGACTAGATATTTTAAATCTCGCAATAAAAATAAGAAATTTCTTAAAATTTGTACATTGTGCGTTTGTGTACGTTGACAGCATTTGATCTTTGTCATTTGGATAACATCTGTAATGGATACTGTAGTCGTGAAGAAATTTTACGAGGTATAAAAAACTCGAGTCTTATTTATGATCGAATAGATATCCAATTACAGTAAACAGTTTCATAGAGCATTGCAGTATTGTCCAGCGTATTGGAAGACTTTCCAACCCGTCATTGTAAATCAAATCACAACAAAGCCAGGAAGTCATTATTTAGCGTTAAATGAAATCAATTCCCCATTGTCACGTATGTGTGGTACGAGGAATGACGATGGCTTTAAGTATGGGCATGCGGCAGCGAACTCAATGAGGTGTCGACGACGGTGGATTGCCAATGCTGTCGAACGAATGTTGGTTACGAAATCACTGACAATGAGATGGGTTGGCGCTGCCAGAACAGTGCGTATTTTTAAATGTAAACGAATCTATTATGTTAATACGAGTATTAATGCACATATGAATAGTGTGCGTTCGTGAATTATGTCGATTTTTACGCTTAGTGCCATAATGTTGCCATATTTTAACTACAATTTTGGAAATTAAATAATTAAAACAAATGTTCTTTAGTACAAAATTAAACTATAGCTTTAGACATGTAACCTCTATAGCTATACAAAACTCCGTAATGGAGGATCCTCCCACATAGATATTGCAACTTTTTGGTCAGGAATCCTACCGCAAGAAAAATCCACCACGTCTATCCCGGAGCCTGTTCTATGGAGAGGTCATAACAAGTAGGAGACCATGCTCAGCTTAGCACGCTAATTGGGCTCGCCCTAAAGCGAAACACTATTTCAGTAATCTGTACCAGGAATACCTTACACCTGCAGACTTGGCCACATTCCGATACGAGCTGGACTTACATGGAGTTTAACGAACAGTTGTCACGTGGGGTGCAGTTATGAGTCTTATAGCGATAAATGTGAAGAAATTTGATTGGGCAAGCAGTTGTTAGATCATATTGCAGAATTCTAAAGTTTTTTTTGGTAAATATGGGGAAAACAAATTTAACTGTCATTGAATTTTGTAAGTCTTTTTAAAAAAAACTAATGTTATTCTGATAAGAACATAACGTAAATAAAGAGTTATTTAGGATTGACTTAAAAAGAATTGATTATCTCGTTATAAATTTTTGTTTACGTTTCAAACATTTATTAAATTAACTTGATCCTTGTATGGTTTAGGATTGTGCCATAACCGTCGTCGTAATAAATGAATCAGCACACATTTCGTGACGAGTTCAAATCATTTGTAAATAATTAAATGCGATACGGTGACTCAGGAAACCAATACACGATTGAGTAGTAAAATCGTGATTAAAATACTTATAACTTCAATTATCAACGAATGATTTTTTTATTTTAATTATACTGTGGGTTAAAAAAACTGTAATTAAAAAAAATATATAACTATTCCCTTTTTCGATTTTATGAGTTTATCAAGACAAATAGAATAAATACTTTTATTGAAATTAATTCAGATACACTTGGATTTTCAGTTGCTACCGCAGGAGACACTCAAGCCTTTTACTAATCGAAAGATCTAGAAAAAAACCAAATACACAGTATATACGCACTAACACAATTACCTGTATTGACAACATACCGACGTACTTTCATAGAAACTGAGTAGTATACTGTAACCAAGTGTACTGATTGATCACTAGGATATCGAACCCGATGCCATTAACGATCTGCAGCTCAACTTCAGTGGCACGTAGGGCGGCGGCCATTACAGTTTTATTACCGGAACGCAGAATGCGGTTGCCGATTGTTCATTAACTAGAGACCGACGATTGTTTGCTAAAACGAAGTACACTCCAAAACTTGTGTCGATATCGAAGGGCCTTTTATTGCGTTTTCGTCTTGGATACTACTATCGGTACTATACTATGATATTGCTACTATTACTATACTATTAAAACTGTAAGGGAAAACATCGTAAAGAAACCTGCCTTTCCCTCGGGATAGGTAGTAAGTATCTGTACATAGCCAGAAGATTCATTACCTATCAGGTTGGATGCTTTCTATTAAATTCATACCTAACATGCCTTCGGAAAACGATGAACGAACGAACGATCAAGCCTCAGACTACCCCCGTCACAATAAAAAAGGGAGTGTATATACACAAGTCGTGAATCTATAGTATTCGGTATTCGGATATTTTTATTCCATTCATGTCTTCTAAGTTGGTAAACCTCGATTTACTGTTGATTGGGAATGATTGCTTGAACATCCTCCTTATTATAATATCAAGAGCCGCTACAGGATGCAGCCCATAGATGGGTTACATTGGTAATTCACACATGCATAGCGGAACAACGACTGTTATAAATGAAAGGAACAATACAATGATATTGCTCACTATATTTCCTAAGAACAATTAACTGTATGACATGTATGGAAAGAGTCGACAAAAAGTTGGCATTAAGCCTTAACAATGTAATGCGTGTCTCATAGGGTTGGCTGATTAAAAACTACGTAATTAATATGTTAACGAACAAAATAGCTTTTGATTTCCACTGCCATACGTACTTCTAAGAACTCTTGAATGGCAATAAACAATCAGCAATTTAAAGACAATGACGCAAAAACACGCTATTTTCCTCGAGCATAAAATACATAATGACAAGCTTCGGAAGTCTGTTTAAACTATTAAAGACGACTTACTTAACAAGTTAAGTAGTAAAACATTGTCAACGGTCCCAGTCGGCGGCCTACTTACTCCAAACTTTCGCGCAGTTGCATAAATTTCGCCCAAAAGACCCTTCGTTAAGTAACTTTAAAAGTACTAAAAATCTAATGGCTCCCATAAAAATCGAGGCCCATTTTTATGAAACACGAAACAGATAACTTAGGTATGAAGCAAGGAGACTTAACGTATTTTGTATGATGAAATAATTTTGACTTGAAAGATTTTGATTTTTTCATTATACATATTTGTGGTTGTGTTTAAATGTTAGCATTGACATAATTTGTATAAGTAGGGATAAATCTAGTGTGAAAAAAAATACAAAGTATTATAATTTCTTTTAGGTATATTTCTATGCGTATTTTTAGAAAACACTAGAAGACCTAACAAATCGTCATTAAGATCTATTTGTATTTTACACAGCTGTGTACAGACCGCAGTGTGTACTTCTAATCGGCTCTTAGCCACAATATTGACACTAATTATGAAACCGTATTGAATTTCTTATCTGTATTCTCATTTAAATGAACAGCTGTGGCAACACTCAGTTGTCATATAGAAATTTTAATTGCTATTGAATTCCTTGCCTTTCAAACTTCTAGTTCTACAATTCAAACAAATAATGGTACCTTTAGACCACCTTAGAGCTCATCAGAACTTGGATTTAGTACGATTTCGGTCATGCATCATAACAAAGTATTTTTGACTTTATTACCTCTGGGCACACCAATAGAAACGCCCAATTACATTCAATCCAATACATCGGATATTAAACCTAGGTGATCAATAAAACTGTAAATTTCGAATCAACAAATTACTTGACGTCACAGTTCTTATGAATAGCTAAATGAACCGACTTAACCCTCATGGTAAATAGTTTTAATAAATATTTTACGAGTATTAATATACAAATTAATATTCAAGCTAAATTGTAGAAAACATATAAAAAAGAGACAATGTAGGATCAAAACAACGTCGCAAAGGATGTTTGCTCGTGACCAGAAAATACCTAAATAAAAAGGGTGACACTAGATAACCTCTGAACGCACTGACATTGACGCATTGGTGTCGCTTTCTACAGAAATGCGTAAACGCTTCACTCTTAGTTATAGACCCGACTCAGAATTTATCAAAATATAATAGAAAAATGCAAAAAAACTTATCCAGGAATAAATAATAAGCATCCATTGTGTTTGACAAGATATGAATAGGTAACGTATAGATGAAGACTAAAAGCCTTGCATAACATTGAAATAAATATGTAGTGCTAAACAGAAAATGGCAAACAATCTTGCAAATTTCAACCATTTTTGGCACAATATGAAAGTCACACCTAAACTGTATGTGTAGAGTAAATAAACACACTTTTCACGTTATATTCAGCATCGAACGTGTAAGGTTGAGTCACGTTAGTTAAGGCTAAAGTCGAAACTATAAATCCGAGCAAAGTTCTTATCACAAAAGCACCCGAAAAAGCTGTACTTATGATAAAGAGTTAATTATAAAGTAACTCTATTTCGGAAATTTAGATAACAAGTCATTAAACATTCCCACTGATAAGACCAGATTCTTGGAATGTGCTGTATTTTATTCTAAAATGTAGGCTAATAATGAACGATGATTAAGAACGCTTTTATGAAAACAACTATAAACCTTATTACCTAAATGTTTCTAGTACATTTATATTTCCTTCAGTTGTTTGTCAAAATAAATATACTCCTATGATTTATGCAATGACATTTTACTGTCATAAATAAGTGATGGACGAAAAATATATGTTTAAACTATAGTAATTAAATATTTTATACATTTATTTAAATTAACACCATGCAATCTTCTCATCGATTCGGGTAATTAAATATTTGAATTAAAAAGACCAGTAAGCGTCCAAACCTTACATTACATATTATTTTATTAGTCTTTCAGCTTAAACTGTAAGATAAAATTCGTATGGACACTATATTAAGTTATTACCCCTAACTATAGCAGTCGATGTAGCAGGCACAGTATATAGTGTAAGTATCACAATAGTAGCCTATAAAGCTCATTACAGTAGTAAGTGGGGAAACAAACCATAATTACGAGAACATGTGCATATTGTTATCGTACTTCCTGCTAGTTTGAAATGTGCGGTAGAGAATGCTATTTTAGGACTAACCTAATAATTACATCTATCATTACTTTAATAGCGTATTGTGAAAAGTATGTGTACTCTATTAATGTACACAAATTAACGTGTAACACCGCGGTTAATTTTATGAAAATTATAGGTTTATAATTAATTGTTTTGAAGGGACATTGCAGGAACATAAAATGATTTTAATCATATATCAAATGCTCTATCTAGTTAGGTCCCACGACTGTTTAAAGTTTAAATTTGCTCTTCTCTTCTGAAATTAACAGCATCTTGACATTACGTATAAAGAAATAAATGACCAACCAACGAAAATACATAATTTACATTTGTAATAACAAATTTTACGTTACCATGGTTACGATAACAAAATACGTATATCTTCCGATGGACATTAAAATGGAATTATTTTTGTCTTTTCAGTGACAAGTTGAAACTGTGACGCCGAGCTCGTTATCTGCAGCAAAACAGTGGATACGACGTGTATGCAGAGACAAAATAATATCAGAGAATGACACACGACTTCCTTTACTAATTAGCGTTCGTTAAGGCGGCGACGTACTGATGTAGATGCTTTAAATGTTACGAAACTAGGGTAAGTATCTATCACTAAGTCAAACTGTACCAAATTCTGGCAAGAAAAAGTTTTTACTGTTCTTCTATTTGTTAACTTTCGGTATGAAATAAGGTGTTTACATATACTTCTAATGTAAACTTTTTTCAGCACTATGCTTATTTTTATAATCAACCATTTATAAAGGTGACATAATTTAAAGTCATCTCATAAATTATCTTTGTGTAAATTCGCTTTCATACCTTGGCAAAACATAGATTTGAATGATGACTTTACCAGTATTTTATACATATTCTTTCATAATGCAGCTCTCCTTAAAAATGGTTCAAGATAGTTCATCTCCCATGTAACACTGCTAAAGTCATAGTCTTAACACCCGGAGCAACGACAATAGATAATTGGCCCCGAGAGACGATCACTAAACGAAACATCTTACAAATAAAACTTTTAAAACGAAGCGAGAAATGTGTACGACATAAAAAATTCAAAAACAGATTTAACACGTCCGTTAATCCCTAGAGAGTGTGCAAGTGTTAATGATTTGAAGCACCTATTTGTAGATCTCGGTTTTTGTAGACATTTTTTCTTGGTTCTTTAACTAAGCGTGGTTGATATACGTGGTTTTATGGTTATTTCTAAGCTGAGATAGTGTTTGGTTTTCGTCATGTTATTGACAGTTGATGCAGCTTGATATTAAAACGGAATATTAGAATTATGGAGTGATTTTCGATTATTACTGTTTGAAACATGCTATGTAAACATCCAAAATTATTGTTAGTACATTCTGTGGTGCTAAAAACGCACTATTTAATATCTAGAAACGCATGTAGACTTCTGCACTGTAATATCTAATAATATAACACTCAAAACACAAAGTATTGATTTAAAGATAATACGATTAGTGGCTAATGAACTAAATTTGGATTTTCTTCAAGCAAGATCTTCTTAAATATTTGTGATACAATTCTTTAGTCAGAGAAAGAATACTTAATACTAATAGGTATGTTAAAAGAATTTCCGTGTTGACATTTCGTATTTCCGTAAATTTAAGAGGGTATTTTCGTACTTTGATACAGTTCTGAATGAATGCGAGCTCTACTAATAGACTCGATCTATCTCCTCCTACTCGGGCTTTCAAAACAAACAAGACGTTGTCCGTACTAATTAATCATATAGGATTACTGCGAATGTAACCGATGCCACGATGGTACAGTTTTAATTAGGAGAATCGCCGACTGGATTAGATGTCGCGTTTTCGTACCAAATCATTAGATATAACTAGCGATCAATTTACAAGAATGAATGTAATGTATCTACGTTGAGTGTTCCGTTTATTATTATAAGTTATCATTATTTCAATTAGCAAGTTAGAAGATAAGTTGTTTCAACAGAATAAAAAAAACCATTGAATATTTATAGCTTAGTTATCAATGGGTGCTGCTGAATGCTGACAGTTCACGTAAATTATTATTATTTAGAGTATTTTTTATATATTAGGAGAATACATTTTCCTCACCTACCTAAGCTCGTCTTGTATTAATAGCAACGGACTGACATGAACACTAATTTATTATCAAACAGGCTTTTGTGCTCACAATGATACAGATAAAGGGACTATTTAAAACAAGCGAGCTTTGTTCAGTTTTTGATATAATTGTTAAAATTAAATTAAATGAGGGCGGCAGACGCTTATTATGGTTTCAACTTTAGGTTCGCTAAATATGCCATTCACGTTTTGTACTCAAATGTGGGCCCACTCCAAACAACAATGAAAGGCCCGATTACAAAGCACGGCTAAACAAATCGGAATTCATATTATGTACACATAGGTAACCATAGGTAACATTTTAACAAATACCGATATAGTGTACTAGTAAGCAATAGTGACATAAAGTTATAGAGTCTCGACTTTGAGTTTCTAATTTGAGTAATGCTAGCCAAGAATATATTATGTAAAATATTTATTTTAATAACAGCGACTAGAGAATAAATCGAATAGATATTATTAAATATCTTATTTTGTATAATGCTACTGAGAAAATATCTAAAATTATATTAAAGGTAAAATTTTATGCGCTCACAAACCGTTCCACTTCAACAGATACTCAAAATTGAGAACGGAAATACAAAATCAACAATAAAACTCATAGAAAGTATAGTTTGCACCCCATTCCAGTGTATTCTCCTAATTCTTGTTTTAAATCTATCATATCCGGCCATTAATGTGCTCATCGTATGCTTCCGTCCAATAACGATCAAAGTGACACAGAGTAGCTACAGACGAACGGGAATGCCATTACGAGATCGATTCTGAGAAACGACTATTGATTAGGTATAATACCTAGAGGTATTCAGTTAGGTAAGAAATATTGGGAACATTCTATAACAGTTACATATATACATATTACGCCTGTTACCCTGTAGAGGAACATCATTGTTTATATTATAACAGTATTACTTAGTAACAGTATACTCGCCTACAGATGTAGAATGTAACATTAATTAAAAAAACACATTTAATTACCTGATTAGGTTTAGGATATGAATGTAATGTAAGCAGGAAATATAATTTACTTTTTTTGTAGGACTAGTGGTTCTAAGGTGATTTAAATGTTAGATCTACCACCATTACCTGTAATTCTTGAATTTATCATATCTTTCTCCTCAATTACAGACAAAATACAAGTATGACATATAAATGGAATGAAAGCTCTTTTAAGGATATATGAAAATGAATTATAATAAAATTAGTAACATCCTCAAGAAAAAATGTTTCTCTAATGTATAAAATTAATTTGAAGTAATGCATTATGCCCATTTTACTTTCCGGAAAACACGCAATATTTTGTGATTAATTCAATTCTCTTCATTTCAGTATTTACAATGAGATTTTAATTACGATAACTGCTATGAAATTATTAAACTTCAACTTTCAAATTAATTGATTTAGGAGGCCCAGGCCACAATTACCTTAATTAGGAGATTGCAATATGCAAATGCATTATTATGCGTAACAGCTAATTAAATTTATACAAGCATAGTAGGAATAACTAAACTAATTATATAATACATAAGAAGTAACGTGTTAATAAATCGATACAAATCTAAAACATCACGCAGATGGATTATTTATTCTAACCGTGTATAGTATATTTCATTTGGCTTGAATAAAACATGAAGGAATTATATAAACTTGCATTATTGTACAATATTGATATACATAAGCGTGTTATAGTACTATCACAGTCAATAGAATGCTATATTATTGAGAAAATTAAAAAAAGAATATTTACTTTGTGGGAACGAAAATTAAATGCTTACTGACTTGTATTTAGTAAGAATTTTTATTAATAAAATACCATAAAAACACATAGAATCACCATTAGATGAAATACAGGGACTCATTTCTCTACGTTCCACCGGAACAGGATGAGACATTGACGCTTTAAGGGATTTCGGCTAATACTCTCTTACTTCGCGCACATCTTTTAACGTTATATTATACACTTCCTTTGGTGAAACCATATCTATGAATTATATACATTTTCCTTACAGATGTTAAATTTTTATAACACGTATGAATAGAAGTTTGTTCAAGTCCAAAATCTTTTAGGCAAGCACAATGTTTTAGGTTATAACTTTAGATCAACTCAAGCGGTTCAATCGCCAATTATTAGTACAAAGACGACAAGAGTTCGAAATTCGAAAGCTATCGAAGAATGGTCCGTTACACGATGGTTAATTAAGGCTCACATTAAGAATCGACCTCGCTGCCCACTAATTGGTTTTTCCTTGCCAACTAAAATGCAAATACTATGTTATTAAGCAGGTTAATTAAAGAGTTATCGGCGGCAATTAGCTCGCTGTAGCCAAGTACATACATGTGGGTATGCGTACGCCACTAATTAAGACATTCCACCCTCATTAGGCCAATTAGACACGTCAAGAGACCAATGGGATAATTCGTGTCAATATTGACTGATCGTGAGCTGGACGATTGTTGTTTAATATTTCTTGAAAAGTTTAAAACGATCTCGTGAATGCTTTCAATGTGGCACAACGAAATTACATATACTTTAAACAGAAACTGAAATTTGTTTTATAAATTCTAGTATTATGTAAACAAAAATGAATTAGAAAAACAATATGGCTGCCTATATTTTTTTATAGACATCGAAAATGTCAGGCATGGATTATTGTCGTTCAGTCCACGCTTAGTTTTGTCGTCATGCCTAGGCATTTAGTTCCAATCATTGAGCCGTATCAGGCGTCCAATATAATTATCTCTGTACAAGGAGCTAACTATGCATATGATATAATGACATATTATATCAATTACAGAGTGGATTGTTTCCGTCTGTATAACGCCATAGGGACTGATACCTTTTGAAAGTTGAAATGTACTGTGAAAGAAATAATACATTTTGTTACTTAATGAATTAATATATTATATAGATAAAATTCATGAAATATACATCAATTAAAATTATCTGTTGCGGTTGAGATGTTTTAAAATCAATTAATTAATAAATCAACGACACAGTAACATAACTATCGGGTTACTATCCGATAAATAAAGACGCAGTAAGCAAAGTAGGTACTGAACTAAGTTTTTATAATTCAATACATCATACATATCATTATCCTTATTTCCATTCTTCAGCGAAGTCAACAACAAAGTAATTGGTTCATTAGTTAAGGGCCCGAACATTACCTACGTCAATTAAGTGGGAGCAATCAATTAAATTAATTAGTTGATATTCGTTGACACAAACATCTTCATTTTAAATAGGTTATCGTTGGTGACGCCATTCTGAACGTGAGGTTCTCGTTGACTTCAAACATTATCTGGGCAGCCGTTGGTTGTTAAAAGGCTCGTTTAAGAGTGTACATAAAATATATTTATTATCTAACTGATGTAATGGTATGTACTAGGAATAGTCTTCTTTTAAAGACTAAATTTACTGGTCAATAATGTGTGTGGTTCAAAATACCAAATATAGCTGAATATTGGCATTTTATTAACACAGAAGTAATACAGAATTAATTTGTAGTAGTCTTCATAAAGATATGGCTCAAAGTACTTCTTTTTCTTCGGTTTCATGTTCTTAGCTAGAAACTTTTTGTTTTAACTTTTGAATTATCTGGGTTTATTATATTTGTTAAGTTACTAAATTCCTATTATGTACGAAAATGTATGTATTCTACAACTCTATTTTTTAGTTTTTTTTTACCATCAACGACCAGTCTATTTATTCTTCTAGCTAGTTTCAAATAATGTTTGTTATATAGAATGGCAGAGCCGCCACCTAATGTATGGAGGCACTCGGGATCTTTCATTTCAGTCGATATGAAAAAAGTTATAGAATATTTTGCGACTGATCGCATTTCTGAATAAACAACTTGGAGGAGTATTTTATTGGTTCTTGATAGAAAACAGTTATGAAGCCTCTTTATGAGCGACCAGCTGTTTACCAACAGCTTCGAGTGCTTAAATAACTTGCATAAGTTAGAATATGACAGGTTAAGTTTTGTATAATTTATGAAGATATGTTTTACTACACTAACTATTCTTAAAATATCAAATGAGATTTCGATATTGCGTTTGAATGTTCAAATAAATTAGATATAACTTCACGACAGATCTTATTATACAAGTGTTGTAATTCATTTGAAAGATTGTTTTATATATTTTACTATGAATGTAAGGAGATACAATTAATAGCTTGTTTTTATATCTCCTATTGCCATTTTCTTTACCAAATAGTTATAAAAAATAATCTATTAGACGAAAACTCTAAGAATAAAGACACCCATCAATGAAATTGCTAAGAAATTGAATTAGCGTGTCTTAAGCTGCAGACGAGCGTCACAGACCGCTGAAAAATATCAGACTCACCGACTACAACCTAATTACTGTTGAAAGGCGACCTTATCGAAATAGGGTTGCCAACGGACTTTAATTTTTTTTATAAACCATAAATTAACCTTTGAATTTCACATGTATAAGCTTTAAAAAGGTTAATTTAAGATTTCTTCTTTATTTACCAGTATATAAGTCTGAAACTTTAAAATTCTTTCATTGTAATAAATTATTAGCTTTACTCTCTGTGATATTACACTTTATAAGGGGTTGAATTCAATAACATTCTTGATGTAGAGTCGTAATAAACATCCAGCTAATCTTAATTTTGATACGCAACATATGGAATTGAGAGGGGTGAGATTATTAAAAAATATGAAGAATTTTTATACTTGTAAATACACAGGGTTATCTGATATATAAAAGCCATAATATAAATAGCTTTTAAAGCAATAACAATTATTTATAACGAAAAATTACGAGTATAAGTATTATAACTATGCTCTACAGTAATTTCTCAAGATTTATCAAGTAAATAATATACATAACAATTAATAACTACTTCGCTTGCTGGTTTTTTTCCATATCTTGTTCAACCCTACTCTGTTCTGTGTAAACTGAAACATCTACGACTCTAAGTAATTTGTTTGTGGAGAAAAGACATGGAGTCGGATGCATGCTCAAAGAGTGCCAATTAGCCAGAGGGACAGCTGCCGTGATATCGGAATACATACGTGTCTAATTATTTTGACAATAACGCTCTCATTTAATTAGACTCTCTTTACATGCTTCTATATTTTATATAGGGAACATACGAATATTATATTTCACAATTTGACCTTTAAAATGAGTAAATGGTTTAGTACTGTATAGTATTATATTATCTGTGGTTTAGTTAAGGAGATTTAAAAAAAAAAATATAATCGTGTACCTATGCATTTACAAGTAATTAATATATAATAAAAAAGATGTTTTAAATGCCATAAAATGTTTAAAAGCTCAGGAAGGTATAAATTAGTGGGATAAATTCATATAAGCCAATTAGTATTTAGTAATATTTAATTGCTCGCTGAATTACTTTAAAAGGATTCTATTTGTAATTATTGTTTATTACGCTCTACACTGCCCATTTGTGATATTTAAAACCATAACTAGATAACAAGTTTAGTAATGGAAAAATGTGTGTATACAATTGGAATTCCTCGTGTATACCACCCACTGAGTTTGATACTTCTGGTTGGTTTTATTTCACAATGTGTGTAGGTACACAATAGATGTCACTAGGCCTCCAAGTTTTATTTATTATGTTAATTAATATTGAAACAGGTGGTCTAGAGTCAAGCCTTTTAGTAATGGATTGTAATCGTTATTTATTATTTCTCGAATATAGTAGGACAATTAACCTCATTTTCCTCTAATGCAAATATTTAATGTAAGTTTTAATTAATGAGAGTCTGGAATTTTTACAATTTATCGGTTTGCGTTTTTATATTTGCACACGTTTATAAAAAAAACTAATATAATAAATCTTCAATACCTAACAACATTTTTACAAAAGAAAGTATTTATTATTAATTACTGTAAGCAACAAATTTCATATATAGTAAATCAAGTAATGGGTTTCCAACCTTTATTTAGATCTATTAATAATGAATTAAATTGAGTACGTTTCTTGCCGTTAATAAGTGAATAGGGGTGGGTACCGAGTGAATCTAGCTACATAATGATCGTGGAGTAAGTTTTCATCTGGCGAACAATGAATCAAAAATAGCTAATTGGTTGGCACAGCGGAGCGGCTAAATTGCAAGCGGCCGGCACCGCCGCGATCGCGGGTTTGCTCGCCTAATGAGACATAAGCCAATTAGCGAAGTAACAAATAGTAAACCATTCTCATAATTGGTCTCTTGTAGCCACCGCGGCCGCCCCGGCTTCCATATTTATTTCCATTTCGTTTTATTTATGGAGCTTTAACACACACCTAATTGGCTTCTTTTAAAAACGCCACTTTTTCCCAATGAAAGAGGAGATTATTTTACTCAGTGAAGCGATAGTACTTTTTGCTCTTAGCGAGAAAGACGCGCATCAATACGCCAATTAATGCTTTCAAAGAAAAATATCGTAAAGAGTGTCTTTGAGCAGATAAACAAAGCTCCCGAGCGGTGTCGCCACAGCGCTAATTGGCTCAATTAGAGGGATTGCCGAAACGAAATAAAACACCACTCACCTTCATGTAACACTCGCCAACAATTTGACTTTGCAAGTTTCTCAAGCACTCGGCGCTGCTAATCAACAGTCAAAAAACACAGCACAGAAAGGAAGCATTAGGGTAATTAAAACCAGTTCAAAACAGACGCACTGCACAGAAAAAGTTTTCGCGCGGTTTCCGTATTCCGGCTAGAGATGGGACGCGCCACTGAGCGTGTTGTCGACACCGCCGCTCGACAGCGATTGAGCGAGTGAGCCGTTAAGAGGGGAGGGCCTACGCGCCCACGTGGAACTAAAAGCTACTCCGTAAGAGCACTTTTCCCGTGCCTTGTCAACATGCACTTAAGCCTTTTCAGCACTGGTTCGGAGCTTAATTCTGTAAGTGGGCAGATTTTGTGCGGTATTGCATTTAGGCCTAACTAGAAACGACTTTGAAGTAACGATGGCCGGTCCATTACATCTTGATTAACGCTCTTGCAATTCCATAATTCTCTAACGGCTCCTGCTAAAACGATACACGATGTTTAGGAAACATTGTTAACAAGACGTGCATGTGATGAATGGGTTTTTACAAAACATATGAAGTTTCGCTAAGCTCGTAGTTTCAGTTAATTAAAAGTGATTTATTGGGTAAGCATGGGTGATGACTTAAGTACATAAGCGTAAATGATAAATAAGAAGCTTATATTTTTTTAGATTACCCGTAAATATTGATTGACTTTCCAACAACTTTTTATTGAAGTTATTGAAATTAATGATTCCCAATTTCAATTAAAAAGAAATCATACGTTGTATTTATCATAGGCTGTATAATATTTAGCTGTAAGTTAAAACAATAATATTGCTAGTAAATTATGAAACAGGTATGATTAATCTCCGTTTAATAAACTACTAATCTATCAACAACAAATACATTTCAATTTAACAATTTCATGATCGACATAAACAATAATATGAATTCCTTCTCGTTAAACATTGGAACGAATCCAACAAAGAAATCCTGATCCCTTTTAAAGACTGATAATTTTACAATTTACAGCTCTACATTCTAAAATTGGAATACAAACTAATCCAGGATGCATCCTTAATCCTCGGAAACGGTGACAGTCAGGATTTCTTCAATTCTTTCTCTCATTTAATTGGTTCGTATTATAAAAAAGAGGGTTGCCTTGCATTTACTCTGTTTTATTTTAATGTAAACAATCTTCTTTACGTTTGTTTTATTACAAATTTTATAGCATTATTTGTAACTAAAAAGTATTTCCCCAATCGTGGTGTGCATTTCACTTGATACTCGTAAATATTAATGGACTTTTAGTTTTAGATAGTAAATATAGGAACTGTTTTGATCTTCCCACGTATAAATCACCCCGTATATTTACAAAACAGTGCTCTCTAAATCGTAAGAATTCGTAAAAGTGATGCGTAAACAAAAAATATTTTTCACATTTGAAGCGCTATCAGTTATCAAGAATAATTTTGTTTTATTTATGACTGGTAAGTCATTAAGCGCACTCACGTCACAGTTTCCATTAAAGAGTCGTCAGATACATATATCATATTTTAATTAGCAACAGTCTTGTCAATGTGTAATTAAATAAAATGATAACGCATATTCCTACGTAGGAACGCAAATAAATATGTACAGTGATGTAATGAGAGAAGTAGGTATGTTTATGTTTCTTATTTTACCAATCCATCTGTTTGCCCACTTTTCGTATCGCGCAGATAATTTTAATTACAATAGCACTGGTCCCACTTTTCCTATTAACAACCAATTAGTTGTAATTGTGATAACGCCGAACCTAATGAACTGATAACAGTTTTTGTCAACATTTTTTATGACACATTGTATTATTGAAAGTTCTTTAAGAGGCTAATTTTAAACGAGATGTTCTATCTTATGTACTTACTGCAATATCATTATCGTCATTAAAGAAGTTTTACATATTTGATTATACACGCATTTGCGGTCAGACATATCTATATTTATTTCAATAAGGAACATAATTAAATACTTAATTAAATACATAATTTAATACACATCAAAATTAGTCAAAGAAAGGTACACCAAAATTTAGCTAAACGCACACCAAAAGTTAGGTTTGCGTTGGAACTGATTTATTTTGGTATACGATACAGTATTTTTGGTGTGCATTTTAAATTTATTTGATGTTCATTGAAATACTAGCCTTTCAATAATAAGATACAGTCAGTTTTCTACACTACCATTGATCAATTTATTCATAGAATAACAATTAAAGCAGTGTCAGTTGTAAGCCTAAAAAATTGAAGGAGACGACAGCATTACTACCCTTTGTCACAATAATTAAAGGTCAGAAAACCCTTACCCTTCACTAGGATCCCATTTCAATCCCTTTATTTCCTTAACAATAACCATTGGGTCCACTTGCGTCTTATATCTACGATAATTTATTTCTGCCCCTGCATTTTACATTGCTTTATTAAGGCCACGATTCCTTACCCTTTTTCTCATTGAAGTTACACCATTCTTAAGTCTGTAAAGCATGATATATGATCGTATTTGCATAATATTTAATTAAAATTTTAATGACATATACATGAATATGATTAAAAGTTTTTTTATAAAATTAATTAATCCGTAACCGATAACCTAATTAAACCTTAATTAAAGAAATTTCCTAAGTGAGAGGAAACTAAGAGATATGGTATGATAGGTTAATTTTTATCTCATAATGCTCGTTGCATTTTTATGACTAATTTACATAAAAACTAGTAATAATTAAAAATAATAAGACTCACAGATAATAGTAGCAATCGTTTAAATAAACTTGAGATATCCCTACATAAATGTATGTACAGTGTCTAGCATTACTGCAGATTTACTTTACAAATAGCAAGTTGTTTAATTTGGTAATTTTCATTGACAGATAATATTTATTATATCTAAATTATTTTTATAAAATATTAGTATATAATGATTAAGTGATTGTAATGATCCTGATATATAATCTTAATAACATTGATTTGATTTAAATGCCATTTACTTTTACTAGTAAATTTCTTAATCATTCCATTGTTATCCATCCGAACAATATGCTCATGCAATTGAGGATCTCCCCTTTTAATTATAGTCACCACATTCATTTCCAGACTGCAACTCTCCCTGATCACACTATTTTTGATCCTATCGATCAATGTCACACCTAACATGCTTCTCAATTGATTTCAGTGTAGCGAAACTGGTTTGCCAGAATCGGGATAAATAAGGGTCCGTGATTTCTACCTACCTTTTTAAAAGGTAGATATTGTATTTATGAGTGTACATTTATCCTTCATTAGTTAAAAATGTGATATATACAAGAGATAAAAGATGAAACTCCAGTGTGAACGATAAAATGTGCATTTTGCTTTTGTGTATAATAACAGATTATCTTGTTTTTTATTGTTAAGTACCTAAGATTATCTGTATGTAAGGTAACTATAGGTATGTCCCGTGCCAATCTGTGGTGTAAATAGAACTAGCTGCCTTTGGTACTAAAATATTTAACTATAGTCCAGTGACCTGACACGAAAATTGTATATAATGAATACGATCACAACCTGAGTGTGTATGAAGAGGTATAGGAGTGCCAATGAAGTAAAAGTGGTTTGTCAGAATCGGAACAGATGGGAATCCGTGGTCTCTGCTTACTTCTCTACAGGGAAACGGCCATCAACAGTGACTGGAGGATATAGCAAGGAATGAAGACTAGATTATATGGACGTATATTGCTATTGATCAAAAGTATGCAATTGGCAGTGCGTGAATACGGACTGATTCTCGATTCGTGAATTGGCCTAAATAAAATGAAGGGATTGTGCCGTGCGCTCCTAAATGTCAATTTGCAATCTATTCAGCAACCCCCGGCACATGCGAGCGATATATTCAAGCAGGGAGGCTCATTTGGTAGGAGCTGTAGTTCTACAACCATTGGAAATGAAGAGATATCCAATACATAGCATATAATATGTTACTTTTCAGTTACTCCGCAAGGATTAATGGTCGTGAACGCGTTTGTATTTTGTCTTTGTATAATATTTTACCTATGCGTCAAGATTTTTTTAATTAAGATCTTAATTTTGGTTTAGGAATAGAAAATAATGTAAGGAAAGATTAATTGAGATAAGAGATTCGATATTTTCACAGAGTTATTTACGATTACTAGAAATATTATAACACACCTAAAACTCTTGGGTTAGAAACACTAATATCATTTATATTAGACCTGACCGAAAGGAAACATAACCAATTACATTCTATTCAAGCCCAGATCACATTGTGACTCATTCAATGCTACTAATACACAGATAAAACAATAGCACAAACGCAGTGGACTCAATTGAGTACCGTAGGATACGAGACGCCATTAAATTCGCCTTCGACGCATTAATTTCCTATGTTCACTAAATTTATTGCCGCACCATGAAACTTGAGACGGACTCGCTCACAAATCATCGGACTTAGCGTTTTCACCACTTTGTTAGTCACTCGTTTGGAACTTGGCTGATTAGGCTGTTCCTCTTGAGTCAATAATAAAATCCGTAACAAAAAAAATAGTTTTTTTTCTGCGAAAGCTCATGTATAATTAGGTAAAGGATATCTTTTTCGCATTATACAATTTTTTTTAATATTGAGATAAATAGAGATCTAAAATTAATGCCGTATGTACTACATATTAAAGACTAAATTATTTGCCGCCTTTTAATTTATTTAAGCCACATTATAAATTTCATTGCAGATGTTACTTACTTTTTTTTAATAATATACTTTATATAATTCTTTTTAACTTACATATTTTGCACAAATAAAACAAATACGTTCTCATATTTACATATTACAAGCAAACTCTCAAGCACTATTCACTTCCTAAAACTTCTGATCGGACTGAAACAACCCTTTGTAAACGCAATAAGTTCCTTTTGAAGAAAACTGGTCCCGTTCAATGGACTGTGATTTCCATTTGTCATTAATACAATTGATAATCAAACGTGTCGCTATTCAAGCATTATTTAACTAGGGCTTTCAATATGAAATCTTTGAGCGAAGCTTCTATTAAAGTAAAGGGGTGCAGTCTATAGAAGAAAGTTTAAGTTTCACGCCTTATTTAATTTTCAAAAGGAACGGAGGATTGCGTATTACGTTTCTTGCTGAGTACCAAATGCAAACACAAACAGGTTGATACTATATGTTTGTATTTTTATAAAATTATAATAGACGAATATGTAAAACCAAATAAATAGTGCGAATAGTATATAGCATGTTATTATGCTATCAAATACGCGCTTCACGACCGGTAACCCATTCCGGATAGTCAAATAGATGTTTAAATGACCACGATTTTCAACAGGAAAATATTTGATCATTATAAATGTAGGTCTATGTTTTATCCGATAGTCAGTACAAAGGTGACTGGTGATGACTATCTTGATCTTCGTTCCGCCGTATACTGACACAGAAACTACTTAAATACACATTTACTTGTATAATTGAGAAGTATAATTTGAGTACATTTGTAATAAATTAATTTAAATAAAATAAAGTTGACTAAACACAAACATACATTAAACAAACTGAACGAGAACGTTGTTTGTTTTTACATTCAATATAATGTACCTAAGTACAACCAAGGTATACTTACTACGAGAACTCTAAATTCCGAAAAAGCTCTCCGGTTTAATTCTTTAAGTCTTTTATCCTTGGAGTTGAATAAACCGGGCCCGCGTCTCTCATTGAATTCGACTTAAACCAATTAATCACTCTTATCAGGAACGGGATTTTTGGCGCGGGAGGGATCGCTTGACCATTGTGGTGTAAACGCGCCTTTGTGCAACCGTCTGCCCATTGTTGCCTCTCATTGTGGCCGTTACTGATGGCTTTGGAGACCGCCCGACTTGAACTGCCGATTAGTCTTGGCTTAAGCGCTGAACGATTTAAGTTCCCTTCGCTTTCAATGGTATCGGGGTTTTTGGATTGAATATTTGGTTTAATCGTAGTACGTGTATGAGAACGTGTTAAAAATGATCTCGACATACAAACATACGCGTCTTAACTACACCTCTATACTAACCTCTACGCAAACCTTCTACATCACACATATATGTTTATACCTAAGCTATTATAACTCATTGTAGAAACATTTTGTGACCCAAGCAAACAACAAACAAGAATTTGTGTAATAATATTGCAATCATTGGCAACATGGCTGACCACCTGTCACATTGAGTACTGACTATTTGGTCAACACGTGGGTTTGAGGTCTCCATAGAATTACAAACTTTGCAATTGCGGAGATGGAAACCTGAACCTCTGACTACCCCGCAAGGGTTAATGGCCGTGAATGCGTTTGTCTTTTTTTGTAATAATCGAATCGGTAATTTCTTAATAGGTATAAGTCATACTGTAAAGTGCCCTTTTTAGAAATTATCCGCTAAATTACCTTATGAGCAAAGAGCGACTAGTTACAATAGAAGCAGTCTTAGACTAGTACTATAGCACAATATGGAAACAAAACCTTTCTCGTAAGGCGAAATCTAGATAACCAAACCAATATCCAAGGAATCACAGTCTGCGGCGGTTGCCTTGCCCAATTTGTAAGATAGAATCATCGGTGGTCAGACCACGCAGAACTACGAATAAAAGTAAAAGAAAAACCTAGACAAATGTGTGTTCATTAGTGACTGTACAAGAATTGCACTATAATATGTGTGAAGTAATAATTTTGTTTACTTTAGTAATGTAGTTATTGTAACACATTTTAAAAATAGTAAATACTCAAAGTTGTCTTGCTTCGGTTTTTAGGAAAACAAGAGATAAGGTTATACTTTAAAAGTGCATTTTTTATTCTTTAATATGGTGCCTATACAGCCTACCAAACCACTAGGAAAAATAACCCAAACAAAAAACGAACACAAACATTGTAACTCTGTTGAGATGTTTTGTAGGAAAAGGGTTCTAAAGAACAGATCCAATACTTTATATGAGTTTCCCTATCTGATCTTATAGCGAAGGCTTCATCTTAACGACTGATCTTCACAAATGGCAGATGAAGGTCCAATGACGGAATTTCACCTTACGGGGTAAAATATTGGACGAATGTTTACAACATAAATAAATCTCTCTGGACTTCTCGTATAAAATATATATTAGAGTTAACTGATTAGGCTGTGATGAAAGTATTATGAACTAATAATATTCACAAAAACATAATAATGAATTTTAAATTATGCACTAAGTGGAAGACTGACTGACTACTTAATGATTTACCCAATAAGAAACGACTCATAAATACCCGTAAGTAGTTCCTTCGTAAGTAGCAAGGAAAACTCTACAAATAGTTATTAAGTTTAAATTTTAATATCGACACCCTCTTCAAAAGATAGTGAAGCCCAGACTACTTACGTACTTAGCTCTTACTTAACGAAGTTAGCAAACAAGCACTTTCGCCGCCGCCAAATTAAGTATGAGAATAAGTTTATCAATCTTTGCTAAGTAGAAGAGTTTGCTTGAAGCCTTCTCACAGGCGTTCGCTCGAGCAGAATTTGAATTTTGTTGCAGCAGCTGTTACCTTTCCCTTGGCAAACAGGTTTTATTATAAACAATCCGAAATAAGTTGGGCTAAAGATGAATTTGATGAGTTACGCCGTTGCGCGTACTTTTGTGCATTAATTACGAATAAAATTATGTGTAAAGTAAATTACTTTGTGCCTTAGGAATGGAAAACAATCGTTTTCGTTAAGTTTATTATTTTCATATTCGCGGTACTAAAATCAATTGAATTTTTCGTTTACTTACACTAATGTCATAAATTAGTATAGAAACATTCTCAAAAACTTAAAAAAACTTGTAATTTTGATACATATTGTTCGCATTTTTAATCCTTTAAAAGATACCAAACAACTAAACCAACCCTTGGCAATGTTATATGACATTTCGGTTTCAACAATGGAGATTATCTTTTTGGCAGAAAGACCATATTTCAGCCTTTTAAAACCCGACCAAATCAAATCGCCAGCGGGTGACGTGACAAATTGGTGTACCCTTTGTGAAAGACCGGGAGCTGTGGGAAATGTAAACAGTTCGCATTATAATCGAGCTAATCTTCAAATTAGATGACAAAGAGTGTTCAATTGTGGTTTTATTTAAATGAATAATATCTTTCGTTCATCTACATAACTTACAAACTACTATCATTACGAGCCATACTTACGTATTTATGACACATTTATCAGAAAAAATTGAGCTCTTAAAAATTTATTTCTTGTTTTAACAAGAATTAAATTAATTATCTATAATAAACGCATACATCCACTATAATTACTATTTTATAATGCATAATACTTCAAATGCTTCTACTACTGCGATAACCAGCACCCTATAACAGTAATCAAACAGTAAACTCACGGAGAGACCATAAAATTAAATAAATCCGTGATTTTTCAAGGCTTGGCCAGCGGTCAATCGGGCCACTGCGATAACGGCACACATTTGTAAAGATTTCCACGGACTACTGCTGGAGTATGAGAAGTAGACCTCAAACCATACGACGCCATAGAATTGAAATTTTGAAACAGATTTGGCTTCGGTATGTATGAGTAACACTAAAATAATTGTTTTCACTCAAGTATTTCTAATGAAATATTGATTCAAAACGTTTCAATTCTGTGTATTATGATCCTGTTAAATTCATTTCTCAATAAAACACGTACAGTACAATAACTTTTTTTTAATAACAACATTGTATTAGAAGTTAGCATGTCCTTACCTTAACTTCAAATTGCATATATTCTAAATTTTTTTGACATACATAGGCTTCACGACTTGTGTATACTCACTCCCTCTTTTACTGTGACGGGGTAGCCGGAGGCTTGAGCGTCGATCTCCGAAATATCGAATGTACGTTAGGCTTAAGCCATTCAAAGCCTTAGTTTCACACCACCACCAACATAATTTCTTACTTTGTCAATAATTCCCATAAGACTTACCTACATCTAAAATCCTAGCCATGTCTACTTATTGCCACTCTATAGCCCTAATCTTCACTATTTGTAGCATTCACTGGCAGCCGCGTACGAGCAAAGGATAAGCCTCAAATAAATGAAAATTGATTTTAAGATTGTGCGTGCCCCTTCCCTGGGATACTGTTTGACAAATACAGTGGGATTACGTCTATTACTAGCGGCTAGTGTGTGTTCTTTCTATTAATGTAATAATATAGTATGTATAATATTAGATTAGATAAACATAACGTTTTTATTAGTAAGTAATTGATTGAATATACGATTGCATGATGATGAAGAAAAAATAATTATAACAGTAATGAGTTTTAGTATTGTTTTATTGTAGATGTATGTTGTATTTTGTTTACCTATTGCATTGGGATTTCCTGTAAAGATAAACAAATGTAGATAAAATTAAATTTAATTAAATGTACATAAATAAACAGTGAATTTGCTTTTGCAACTGTATGAATATAAGTTAATTAAATGTGATACAAGAAGACTCATGATAGCGATCAGTAGTTCTTGTTTACCCATAATAGGAATACAGAAAAGGTTTTTCCACTTATACTTTATTATTTATACTTTATTTATACTTTATACTTATAATATAATTGTTATGTTTTTAATATACATATAACTATATGAAACTCTACCCTATTCGTGACCTTAGGATCTCAAACAGTAAAACGACATCTTTCGTCAAAAATGTCGAACTTTTCAACGAGGGGGTGTCAATTAGTCCTCTTCAGGGAGGGCTACCACACGTGACGTCATTCATTAACATCACCCGGTTGCTAGATGCGATTTTAAACGGAGTTTAAAATTCACTTTGTTTTTACATGTAGCCATTTTTCATTGACAGATGCATATTTAATTTTGGAAATTTCATAAAGCAACGCGTAAAGGGAAAAGCGTGTTTTTATATCAAATCATAATAATTATGGCACGAACTCGAAAAAGGAACTCTATTAATATATTTTAGTATTGTTAAAGGTAGTCGGAAAACTAATGAAAATGTATATTTCGTTATATGTATTGTTACTGGAAAACAAAACAATAATACATTATATAAGCAACGTGAGAATTATTGTACTTTCAGTAATATGTAGTAGTAGTAATAATGAATAGGTACGCAAAATAATAAATACATTCTTTCACAGAATCAATGCTGTTTTACTTATTAAATCAGCAATAACAATGTATGCACAGACAATGTTGTTAATCATCTTGTTAATTCGAATCATATTACTTATGCGAACAATACATGACTGACAAAGGCATAAAAAGCAAATTCACTATGTAATGTCGACACAAAAGAACTGATTCTTTAGTGAAATGCAAAAACTTGATTTAAATGCACATGATTATTCGCCGTGAACACATCTTTAACAAAATATAATGGAGTTAATCGCTCACAAAGAGACTTGGTACAAATCGTGGGAAAAGCAGTGCTCGGTAATGAGTGTTACACAAAATATAACGCTGTTTTTAATATTGTACAACGAAGGGTGCTGTGATTAAGTTCAGGCGTAATATCCGGCAGGGATGCGCCACTGCAGTCAGTTTCGACTAGGGTTGTCTATTATGACTTTTTGTGAGACTTTTTGTGAGTTTAATTAATGTTTATACGGCTTAATTTGACTTGGTGCTCTGGTTGAAATTTTGGGTTTGGTGGTAGTAAAAATTTATTTTATGCATATAGATTAACTAGTGTTATATTATATATAGAACTATATAGCATTTATATATACGTAATAAATAAAATGTTAGAAAAAGGTTGAGGATTAAACTTAAAGTTAAAATACTCATTTAAAGAAACGACCAAAACATCTTCACTGAAGAAATATGTTACCAATTTATTTTGCGATCTCTTTAAGACACAAACCAAAATCATCAAATGCTTTTAATTCGCACACGAATATTTCAAAACAGTTACAATATTATAAATAGAAACTTTTTTTCGATAAAATGTCTCCTTTAAACCCTTGGCAACCCTGTTAATTTGGCAGAACAGAATAGATATGTGGCCAGCACATAAATAGGGAGGCGCCGAACAAACGGCACACAAGGGCAGGGACGTGTGTATGACGTTATAAAATAAAATACAGCCCGCGAGGGTCGACAGGGATCTAATTAAATGATAAGGGACATCTCAGATTTATGCCCGACTCAACTACTCGACTTGAGCTAGGAAAACAAAACGGTTCGGGTCGGAGCTTTTAATTTTTCTAAAGAATTGGCTTTGTAAGGAGATATGTCGGCAAGATAGTGGGGCTGAAAGAAAACGAAAATTCCTTCGTCTCTATCGGAGGTTGGACAAGAATATTGGCTATGGGGCAAATGATAATTGTGAAATGACAACTAATTAAGATGAAAAAGGAAACAATTTAGTTTTTTTTTTATAAAAGACGTACATTGATATACACCATTTATAAAGCATTTTTAACAATTCTTATTTTCAGAATGAACCCGTCTCCACACAAACAAAGACAGTTTCGTAAGTACAAGGACAGTTACAAATAATACGTTGGTACATAATCTGTTGACACTACAAGACTCGCTTGCACAAAAGAAAAGCAACGCGCAATTCATATTATCACTTAATCCTCTTACTGTACGAACTTGTAAGCAAAGGAATTATGAACGACAATGCCCATTTGATAAATACAGTTACAATTGATACAATACTGTACTAGCAATGGAACTAAATCTTGTTATTTCATCCCACATCCGAATCCAAGCTGAAGCATGCTCAATATTTCGCACGACACTTAGAGATCGCGCCACATACGGTGGCAGTTGGAGGCGTCGCCACAGTCGCGTAATTCAGTGTTACCAGTAAACACGCCAAAACTAGCACTCACTGTGCCATACGGCTCGAAACATTATAGGTTTCATTTGTAACGATCTTTGGTTGCAGAGCTATAAACTCAAATAAAACAAATTAATATATCAAAGTCAAAATATGTTTATTATACTATTTCAAACATGATTAATAATTAACGGGACTTATCCTTCTTATTATATATTACATATATTATGTGTTCCTTCACTCTGTCCGCAATAGACCGTTTAGTCTGTTCGACATAGGATTTCCCACAGCTGCAATCAATCTTATACACACCCTTATATCTTATATCATGAGTATAAATCGCGAATCTCTTAAAACTATTATTTCAAACATGGCACTGAGCATTGTCTTTACATATTTTTTACCGAGGTTAGATCAGCGGAGACCCTAGCTTGGAGAAGAACTAACAAGAAACTCCGGAAATCAATTTATTATAATCACCCTTAACAAACATAAAAATTACAAAGAGTGGGCAAAAAACACAACGCTGGTAATACTAAATTTACTTTTCATACAAAATAACACGCAATGGCGGAAACGTCAAATTTAGTTCCAAGTTTGGCTACTGCCACCGTATGTGGCGGGTACTCTATATCACAGTTTGGCGTAATCTTTATTTATTTTGCGGCTGGGTTTATGCGGCATTCACACGCACGCCTAACTAATGGTCGTGATCCTGAGTGCATTTAACGCGCACAAGATTAGGGGCAGGCTCTTTGTTAGGGTCCGTGCGTTCTAAATAATCATTGCGACGATTCCTTTCAGTTAATTTAATGACGTGATCGTGGAAGAGTGAGGAGGGATCATATTTTTGAGTTACAAAAATGATAGCTTTTGCTTAAATTGACGACCTCCGTGGCGCGATCGGTTAGCCGACGGAACGCTAATCGTGAGGTCCCGGGTTCGATTCCCGGTGGAGGCAGAGTTAAGAACTACGCTTTTCTACTGCTTTCCAGTCTGGTCGTTGGTTATATATGCTATATATGTATTTATCTATATGTAACATGTATATATTTCTTAAATATACGTTGACTAGTACCCTTAACACAAGTCTTAAATAAACTTACCAAGGGGCTAGTTCAATTGGTGTAATAATGTCCAAATATTATTATTATTAAATTTAAACCAATGAAAACTGACTGTATTTCATAAATTTTAATATGTAATTCAGTAACAAAACTCGTCTATTTAGCGGTACTGCTTTTCTCGGGATATGCAAAACACTATGATACAAAACATCGCCGATCACATTAAATAAGGGCATCTTCAATCAACACCGTATCTCCAAACATGGAAAATTGATTTCAAAAACGGAAAAGTTATCCTAAGACTACCTCAAAAAGGGATAAAGGTAATGATACACATGAATGTGCCTATATATACTTAATCCCAATGTATATTGCAGATTTTGGTTCAACCGCATCTAACCTTATCTACAAAGCAAACAAATGTTTCTGAACGATTAATCTGCACGATCCATAAAATGCATTTTTCGGTTGCATTAAGTCAACAATAGCCCCATAAAACTAATATTTAACCAAAATAATTGAAGTTGAAATGTCCATGCATATTCTGATGAAATCCGATGGTTTGGATGACGTTGGTATCCAGACAAAGATTAAGATATTATGAAAATGATTTTATTGATCGCCATGATTTCTATATTTTGTTTTAGATAGTTTATTTATATGTTAGTTCTTCTTGTTCTCAACTTAATATGAAACAAAGTCTTTCAATAAATTATCAACAAGAAGAAAACTAATTTAATATCAAGGAGAAACGCACTTCGCAAAGTCTATCTAGTGTACACGTCTTACCATCTGTCAAATTCAAAGTCAAAGTCAAATTCATTTCAAATGCATTGTTTAGTATAATCTAAACAGCTATTCAAGTTTTGTATAGTATATTTACAGTTTAGGACCATTTTGTCCTTTTCCCGTGGTACCAGAATAGGGCCGCGTGCGTTTTAACGACACTCCCAATTTAGCGGCATGCGTCGGGCACATTTAAAAGGATTTGCACCGATGCGACGCCGGACGCAGCGGCCGTAACAAAGTCAATATTATCTCATTATCGGCATTAACGTGGCCCTGCAGGCATCCACTTTTCATTACAGATGTATGAGCATCAACATGGATATATGCATGCGTCGAGGACAGCTTAGCAATTTTAAAATGTATGAATTCAAATCTGATTGCGGAATTGTTCCTAAATAGAATTTGAAGTAGTATAAAAAATGATAATTGGTTTATGACGCGTCAGTGTCTAATCCAGAACCTTGTGAACAAACAGTAGCAACTAATTCTAATACCTTTTTAAGATTTATATTTAAAGTACTACTGCTTACCAATAAAGAGGACATTACCATCATTGTTTTATAGCAGTTTAATTTTCCATAGAAATATAAATATTTATTAAGAAAATAGGTATAAATAAACTTAGTCTAAGTCTTAGTTAATTAAAATCACTACTATAAGTTTGACTTTCGTATCAATTCACTGCATTTACTTTTTCGAAGCCATTTGGCAATGTGACACAGAAATGCACGCGTCAGCCACGCGACCTCTGTGGTCTATCTCCGCGTTGCAACTTTGATCTGTTTATGACTAGTGGTTTCGCAATAATGCCTTTACTTATGGGACAGATTTGTCATTTAGCTTTTTAAATCATTAAGCCAGATCGGGTGGGGAAGATAAAGGGTTACTTGGTGGTGATATTTATCAGACAAAAGTTAGCTAGGACAAAAAATATTCAATAGTTTTTAAATGTGTTTGGCAAGGGTTAAAATTTTACATTTTATATTTGATGTGAATTAAGGCTTATTACATTAAGCAAGAGAAAATTATAATGAGGGAAAACTCTACCATACTTGGAGTAAGACGTGGCAGTCTGGTATCAATCAAGTTGAATTCAGTTTAGTGTAAAATAGGAGACGTGGACTGACCAAAGATCAATGTAATGATTACCTGATATTAATCACTCTACGCGTCACTACCCCGTAAGGAATGACCAACTGTTCCCATAAATATATGATATTATGACTTCTGTAATCAAACATATAATTTCGTACCTCTTACATAATTAATTCATTAAAGTGCCGACATGTGTTGAACAGCATGTTCGACTGACTGCTGTATTCGTAAATTCCTATATTTGGATTTTAATTAATTTGCCTTATTTAATTAAATGCTGGGCGTGCCGTTATTGCCCCGTGGCTATTCTCGGTTGCATTGATTCATTCCGCTTACGCTTTTAATATTACTTATTACATATTATAAAACAGACACACGTACACAAAGGAAACAAGGTAGAATATACATTAATTGCATAGCAAACTAAAGTAATGAATATGTTTACATCAAGCCAATTCCTCTTAAATACATGTTGGAGCTAAAGCGATTCGAGGCAAGAATATATGTATTTATCATGTTAGTTAAGCTCGTATATAGTTTGCATTAACGCGATGACATTATATAACACCACATTTACCTCGATTTTTCTTATAATTATTGTACAAATTTGTAAGAATATTTCCTCCTAGATTTTCTACAAGCTACCCGTGTTCAAGTTAACGACGTTTCACCCTTACACATTAAATTGATCACGCTTCAGTACACATATGGTTAGTTATATTAGTTAACTAACAACGAATACGATATTCGAATTCAATTAACTGTCGCTCTTCTGAGGAAACTTGAGGAAACGAAACGAATCGAATTTGCCCAGAACGGAAGTATTCATAATGACATTGGGCTGAAACAATGATTAGTCACATAGTGTACGCCTCTACTGGTTAATGTGGTATAATTATATTATGTAGTGGTAAGGTTAGTAAAATTGTATTTACTAATGTTGTTAAAGATATACATCTACATTCACGCCTTTTAATCCCTTTCGAGGTGGACAGAACTTGTAGACATAATATCTCCTAGGTCACTTTTTAGCATTAATATTGGGATTACGGTGACGGTCGCTAGCCAATCGCCCAATAAATTCTATTTACCGCTAGCCAAATGCTGAGAAGAACGGCAGCTAATTAACATTCTTTTTACGCTCCAGACTAGCACAGGACTAAAATGGGATAATAAGACAATAATATATCTATGCTTTCATATGAATCAGTCTTACCAAAAATCATCATTGTTATTGAGTGTAGCTCAGTAGTTTGAAAACAATTGGTTGTTGTTGTACAACATGTTGAAGCCCTTTCATAGTTCTTCCTACAACAGTATCTTTCTCAATACTCCCATATTCAAGGACAGATACACCACAACCCGATAATAGTTAATTCGTTTTGTCAATGATAAAGGAGTCTCGATGGTGCGGGCGAGAATTAAGGGCAATTAGCCGGGGCAATAAATCGCCAGAACAACACCCTCTTGCAAAGGATAAGATTAAGAATAGAATAGTTCGGAATATTCCTTTGTTATTTGTCATAAGATCTGTAATAGAGCTTAAGATAAAAAGTGTTTTATAATTTCGTTACATTACATAGGAATACTTTCTATTCTCCGTGGATATTGAAATTGCTTAATGCAACTTCGCGGTTCATAAACTCAAAATTTTTAATAAATATATGTAATATTATGAATTATTTCGGAAAAAGTTTCATCGGTTTCATCATCACATACTTCTCTGCAGAGATTTTTCTTCAAATATTCTTTACGAAGTGCCATTAATTTTATTAATCTAATTTGATTTATTTGAAGGGTTAGTCTATGTTCATGCCATCTTTTTTATAAAAAATGCTTTTATTTTACTTTCAATTAATGATTTTGTGATCCTTATGTTGAACAAAAAGATTTTCATTTCATTCATTTTCATCAACAAGTGTTAATTGATAACTCTCAGACTTTAAATAAGACAATATAGTAACATAATGTTTTTAACTGATACTATTTAGTTACAATTACGGAACGAGCTCCTAATATACTGTAATTTTTCATACGTTGACACATTATGGATAAATAAAGAGTGCTGATTACCTTAAAACTTATCTGCCTGAAAGAAAAATACACTACGAAGGTGTGAATACCGAGAGGCGTATCTGTGTGCCATCGATTAATGTTAACGATCTGTTATAGTGACTCCCCGGGGCATCATCAGAGGCTAATTTATGGCGTCTCTATTTCTTCCATGATTAATAGACTAACAGTTTTCGGAACAGCTGATACGGTAGCTTACGTGAAGATAAATGGGTATGAGTATACTTATTTATTGAACGTGTGGGCCTTAGGACAAATAGTCATAAAATAATCTTCCGCATCCTTATGCCTATAAAGACAATTACAATTAATTAGTTAAATATGTAGGTCCTTAAAATAACATTAACGTCGGTGGTATCATTCTTATTCGATCTTATTCGATCATTTTATTTAGTACTTACGTGATTTTAATCCATCGTAAAATTTTCAAATAACTCTAATTTAATGTAACCTGTACTTGAACGTAGTATAACAAATTATTTTCAATCTGCAAAGGCAGTGGTGTAAATTACCCTATAGTTGTACTACGGAGATTTCTGTGTATAATAAGTAAAAGAAACTTTTTGAATAATGTATTAATCACAACAGTAACTAACTTACTTCACAGTGGTATCAGAAAACAATTTACTGTACCACAAATATGTTTCATTGAAAGAAATTCTAACATGCTAGTCGCTACTTTAAAAGTAAAGTACAACATCCACTTACTTACAGACGGTGAAAGTACTACGAATATGGATATTTTAAAATCTACAATTATCCTTTGCGGTAAACGATTTATGACCATTTCCAACGTACCTTTCATGAGATGCTGTAAATCTGTAGCTAGCACCTAACATCCGAAATAATATATCGTGCCACCGTGTGAAGGCGCTGAGCACTACTCTTATTCTGAAGTTTTCATCACTATATTTTCTCACCCCGTAAGTATGTGTATCGTAATCGTAGAAATAAGTTAAAATACAACCTAATAAACAAAGGTATCATTGTAAATCACGTAAGTAACTATTGAATCGACTATCATGTCGCAGAGTTAGATAAGTCTAGTGTAGCCTTAAGAACGTACGATCAATCACCACAATACCGTAGGGGGCCCCAAGGGGAAAAAGTTCTACTCAGCCGGCTGATTTATCGGCATAGTTGGAATTATCGCCATTTGCAATTCTTGCCTCGGCCGGGGTTTAGCAAACAACTTTCAGATAACGACTTTTGCTACCGACCTGAAACTTTGAATCCGCCCGTAATACTGCTTTTGTAAAAAATTTAAAACATTGTTTAAGGTAATTCGGCGAAGCTCAATCTCTGTATCACTGGGTGCAAGTTCAAACCTCGGAGAAGGTATCAATGTAAATAAAGTTTTTTAATTTTCTATTTTTATTTATGCAATTAAAATATATTTCCGAAAAGCACCGAATACTACAGTGAGAGAAATATCGTGAAGAAATCTACCTGCTTTTCGAACACGTAAATGACGACGGCTTACCACCTACTAACTATCTAGTAAACACGTTAGTTTAGTTAGTTTGAGGTGGTAGAACCACTACTTCCGCAATTGCGGATATGGTCACCCGACCTCTGACTACCCAGTAAGGTTTAATTGTCTTGAAAGTGTTAGTCTTTTCCGGTTTCAAACCTGTTGATTACAGTTATGAAAAAGATAAAATAACACCATGAAGTTTTTGGAATTCATCAACAGTTAATTGCACATCGAGAAACATTGGCGCAGTTAATGTTTTTTTGAAAACACATTATACTTCCGTCTTACTACGTATTTGCAATCCCAGGAAAAAATTACATTGTTAAAATTACATAATCGTTCAATTATTCCTTTTAATAATTTATTTCACAATCTCTACCAACAAATTTTATTTCTACACGACAAAGCTTACCAAAAAGCCGCAAAAGCCCAAGAAAAACATTGCAACGTTCACAAGACGTCAGGCGCCGATAGATGACGCCCTGGGGACATATCAGCGCCATTTAACTTGTTGTATCCGAAACAGGTATTCCTTATCCCACCTCCTTTCAGATCCTTCACTTAAGACGTATAACGGATTTAAAACTTTGGCTGAATGTAAGCAACGAGTTACCTCTAAGGAGTATGAACGTCGATAAAATGGAGGAAAGTTTGTTTGAAGTTTTAGTTGTTTGGATATTGCGAGTGTGTGATTTAAATAATTCAAGTTTCATCTAAGTATTTAAAATAAGAATCTTTACAAAATATTTGCTACGAAGTTAATGAATGTTGCTTACGTATTGCGAAATTAAATAGTTGTTTTGCTTTTTTATTTATTCTTTTCACGTAGTATGGGGTAAAAACCTATACCGTTAAGATAAGTTTATGAATGTGATAACGGATTGAACAGGAGGCATTGTTTATAGTCCAATGACTGAAAACACATAGTATTTGTGACCTAGAAACGTCAATGGGACTGATACCCCGCAATCCTTTGTCCCAAAGTACCATTAAGCGCAATCACAAACAGTTCTACCGTAATAAAGGTCCTTTTACAACATTTGCCAAGTACAAGGCTCGTCATCGGGTGTAGCATGGATCACTTATGCTTGCGTGTTCATAGAACTGTTAATATAGGTATGAAATGGTTTTTTTTAAATAGTTATAGAACGTCCTTGAAGCTACTGGTACGAGTATGTAAAACTTAGTCAAAAAGTTGGTACCTAATCTTATTATAATATGTGGACGGTAAAAAAATAATAAAAAAGCAATTAATATATTAATCAAAAGTAAAGTTTTGCATGGACAATTGCCTATTGTTTTGATTTCGATTGCAGACTAAAACATCAACCTGTAAAAAACAGGTAGTTGCTTTCAGCATTTAATTTTATAATAAGTTGTACGTTCATGTTTAATTAAGTACTACGAGTATTTATACGTTCTTGCGTTTTTGAAACTAAATTCCCCATTCCCATTTTACGTCAATGCTACGTCCTCACAGGGTAATGTCGTTAAAGCCAAGACATTAGAGGCAGCCTAACGTATTCCGTAATTCTCGCATGGCCATCGGGTGATTATCTTAAAGTTAACCCTGTCGTTACGGACATTGGTCGCGCCGTTCGGGGTAAGGGTGTTACACGTTGTTACGTCCGGATTAACTCACCAAGATATGGGTATTGTGTACGTGTTTATGAGTATGGTTTCTGAGTAGCTGTTTATGGAGTTAATATTGTGATTGTGTTTATAATTGTAACGTTATAAAGGGATGAGAATGCTGTATGGTAAACGTGGATGTTATTATAGGAGCGTAAAGTGTATGAATAAAAAAATATTTCTCCTTTAACGCAGTTAAAGCATCTGGCCTCAAAAATTTCATTACATTATAGTTATATGAGTATCTAATTGCACCAAACGGTATAAAAGATGTTAGGGTTTTTTTACACTATTTTATTAACTCATACAATCAAATAATAGTATTACATCTTTTTGGAATCAAATCGATCTTGTTTAGTCAAAATTATTAGTACCAAGCACATTTCTCCATATTCACTACTAAAACAAACAAGCTTCTGGTCTGCACTCGAGTCAGGCTAGTTCTTAGTCAGACTCGTTTGGGCTCGGCCATAATATTGAATGGTTACGTCCTGCGAACGTCGATTTCGAATCCCCTTACGACTGAATGGGGCTCACAACAAATTGCTATGGGAAGGGACATTACCTTTAATACAACTTCACTTCGGATTAGGTCAGTGTCTGAGGCGTTAGTTATCCAATTGTCATTATGTGGGAATCGATATTATTGTACTTTAGAGGTACATAGGTATATTGAGTGAATGTATGAGGCTAAGGAAAGGAATTTATACAGCCAAGGTGGATGGTAGTTGGACGGGGAACAAAGACATTTTTCACAAAACGGATACACGTAGCGAAAAAAAAGTAGCGAAAGAACAGATAATGTCGAAGATTATTAATGGGTGTTAGTGCAATGGAAAAAAATTGTCAGGATCGTTCAATGTGACCATCGATAGTCTGACTATCACGTAGAGGCGTGAATATAAGGCGTATGTGTAATGATGCGCTATATTCCTTATTGATTTTGACTAGCCAAATATTGTCTAATAAATTAACTTTAAGGTAAAATAAAATCCAATTCAGTTTCACGGTCTTTATTGTACCACATCATATCAAAGAGAACATTTCACAAAACTTATCTAGTACTATTATCTAAGCCATATCACAGAGTAAATTTACAACGTAGAAAATCATTTACATGTATTAAAATACAGAGAAAGTTAGGTTCTACTGCTCAGTTACATTACTAGTAGGAGAAAATACTGAACACTCATTTTGGCGATCATTTATGAAAATGAGACAACTCCTTTTTGTCGTCGATATGGTTTTTTCCTCTATTCGATTACAAAACTTGATTTAAAAGAAAATAAAAACGGAAGACTTGAGCTTGATAATCACCAATTTATTTTAAACCAATACTAAAGTTAACTTGCCTAAACAATGAATTGATGACATTTGATATCAAGCTTATACCAGGATTTTTATTACATGTAACTCTTATATTTCAAAACTTAGTCTCATGATATTCAAATAATAAAAAACTTACCAATCAATATCCATAATATTATATAAGTTTTAACTCCATAAATTTTAATCAAGTGCAAAATTAATTAAAGAACAGGATCGTATAAATTGGATAATATATTTATTTATTAATAGGTTCTATTATTGTAAGTTTTATTATTTTATTTGCGATCTATGCCAAATAAAGATAAGCAATTAATTTTAAGAATTATATGATTGAACAATTCACTGTTCGACATTTGTTTACAAAATGATTTCTTCGCCAGAAAAAAAATTGTACAGAAAATATTACGAGTAAATTTTTGTAAGCAGTAGAAACGTAGTAAATGATTTTGTAAAAATATAATAGGTATCGGTGGTTTTTAATATTACTCTAGATATTTTCAATTCATTCACGAAAGAAGTGTATAAAAATATTTAATCTATGGACATTTCACTAATACGAGAATTACATAGTATGAGAATTAAAAAATGAAATATAATTACTTACTAATGAACGATTTTTATCAATAATAAAAAATATCAATAAGCGAAACACAATTTAGTTCTTGTTTACGAAAACAAAAAGAAAAAGATTTAGTTTGAATGTCCATAAATTTATCAAAGTAGTACAGTGTGTAGTTAAAGTTCATACATTTCAGAGACTTAAATATATGATCAGGATTATTACCATCAAAGAGCCGATACTGTAGTGCATATATACGAGTACTAAAATACATTCTGGTAAACACTTATTTGTTACTAAAGATACATGGGTTAATAAAGATACAAATGCATAAATTCAATCATTGGATTGAGCTTATAGATGTAAAAGCATTTTTGTACTTCATTTATTTAATTAAATTCATTTTGAGACTTTACTAGTATATTTTATGGGATTTCTGAAAAACCAGCATATTGAAGCAAACGTTTATCGACGCAGCTGTGGGCTGTATAAAATTATTTTATAGCAGTAATTGAAGGAAGACAAAATAAGTTGAAAATTTCATTAATAAGTTTGTCTGCCTCGAAAAAGACAACAATCGATGTACGAAAATTCGGCTCATTTAAAACTTATAGTGATGTATAAAGACATAAATTATGCCTAATTTTCTTTAGAAAAATAGGCAAGATCATGGTTCTTCCTTATCCTGATCTTGTGATTTCTTCCATATAATACTATTCTCTTGACTGACATTCATACATCTCTGCATACACACTCATCGCTTATAGATACTGATGTACCAAAGTATAATCCTGAGTTAAATGTTAGCACTATTTAGTTAAAACACTGTACAGCTGTAAATTACAACATAAGACACTTACAATAGTATTATTTTCTAATAAGGTACTACAAAACTATGAAAATCTCATTTACACTAACGCAATACGCATTATTTACTTACTAAAAGACATTTAAATAGAAAACTTAAACTTAGGATTGTACAGTCTTTTAGGAAGTAAAACGTGAACACTGGACAATGCCCACTAAGGTATTACTACTATTATTTTACTGTGAGGTCAATCAAGAATTGAATGGAACATTTAATACGAAAATTTAATGACATCCCATGGATGTTCAGCCTTGAAAGATAGGTAAAACATGGGCCATATAACACTGAAGCTATAGATTATAATGAGCTTAGAAAGTAGGAGATGCTCTACAATAATAAATATGCCCCCGGTATGTATGAAACTTGATGAATTGGTAACAAAAAACTTTTTTTTTAATTTTATTATAACACATATATATATATATATATATATATATATATCTGTATTATCAAGAGTACTTATCTATTAAGGTAACCTGTGGACTATAGGTAATTCAACCGACTAGCAATACCTATATTAAATATAAGTACTCAACAAGGTTTTTGAAGAAATTTTAGATCATAATTTTGAGAATTTATACTAGGAATGCAACTAATAATAGCTGCACAATATGTTAGAACAATTTCATTAAATACCGTTATCAATAGACTAATCATGTTTAAAATTCACTCTAGTATCAAAATTATAATCCAAAATTAGGTGAGGGTTACACCGAAATATTTCCAATACAAATCTTTGGCTTGTGGTTGGCATAAATGAGATTTCAGTCATCAATCTACAAATACAAATGTTCTAACAACTACGTACAATTAACTAAATTGGTAAACAATTTCATACTAACATTCTTACAACATAATAAACAATGGACCGTTTCAGACTTCATTAGTTAATATCTGGAACCAAAAATTAAGATAGTCAACTGTGTGTAATTAGTGCTTAAACTATGTTTCGTCGAAACATTTATTAATCATTTAAAAATCTTTGTGTTTTCTTTGAGAAGTAGGATTAATCAAAATAGACTTGAATCCCAGTGATCTATGAATTCTACATACATTAATAAACACACGTTTTTCAATACCTGTCAGGAGTGCCCAGAACTTAGGGGATTCGTCACTTTTAGCATAATTAAAAGTTTTGTGATGGTCCTTCATAGAACATCGGTCACTAGCTCCATTATATTCTATTTAATTCAATCTACATATACAACATAATCTCTAAGTTTTTATATAATATACATGTAAATCTAGTTTTCTTGTAAATAACCACCTCATTATAAATTAAAAAAGTTAATATACTTTTTGGTGTACAATCACTCACCATCTAATCCTCATTGCTCCTACTAAACTCGCTACTGGCCACACTGATGGGCGGCGACGTACTCGCGCTACCCGAAGTCTCCTTGAACTGGCTGATGAAGTCGAGAAGCTTCTGCAGATTCCGCTGCGTCTTGATCTGGTCTGCTAAGAGCTGCCTTTTCTCCTCTTGATGTTCGTCCAAAGTGTCCTTTAGTGTAGCAGCCCGTATCTCTAGCTTGCGGAGTTCGACGCACAGTTGGATGTTGCGCTCTTGTAGGCGTTTTCTTTCTGATAGCTTGTCTGGAAGGGGAAATGTTGTTGTAGAGGTAGTAATTTGTTTTGGTTACGATTAAATGGTTAATTGTATAAGTTTATGAGTAAATACTAAATAAAATATTATTGCTATCTCGGCAATTATTGTCTAAAATTTTTTGAAACCAACTATTTAGTAAATAACTAAAGGATTGAGCAAAACTGAATTGAATTTGATTAAGCTTGAGTCAAAGCCCAGATTAAATCAGCGAAAGTACTCAACGGTTACAGTGATTCTAGCCATACATACAAATACCTTCAGATACATATAGTGAGTTTACTCACGACTATAAAGTATGTCTTAACCTAAACATAAGTACATAATACATATTCTTAAAACAACTTAGTTACATAAAATTACCTCTATAAACCAAAGCCTCTTGGTTACTCCTTCCAGTAAATTCCGATGGATCGGGCAGCTCAGTTTGGCAGTTGGAGCACTGGTTGTCTGGCCCACAGCCTGTGTGAGTGAACACTGCACAAGATCGGCACTGGACTAGCAGTGATGGCACGTCTAAAGTAGAATAAAATGATGATAACAACAAAAATACAATAGAAAATATATTTAATCAAAAGAAATTATTACTCTAAGAGCAGTTTGGTGAAAGAAAGGCGAGCAATTAGAATTCTACCCTGCGACAAAGTTTCGAAATATCCTCCACAGGCTATTGTTAGCATGTAAACTGTGAGAAAATTAAAAGATATTGGCGATAATGAAAAATACTAATCTGATCTGATTATATCTGATCTTATTAGATCTGACATTATATACAACGTGACTTTCATGTTAGTTCATTCAGTATCATCATAGTCTTGAAATTGATGACTTTAATCGAATGTATTGAATAAATTATATTTGTACTTATACCAAATAAAAAATGTGTTGCATTTTAAAATTGTAGGATTCTCTTACCGTTCCTACCGCAACCATGACAGACTTTCTTGACATGTGGCACTGGCTCCACAGTGAGCCCGGGTGGCAGGCTAGTAACCCACGGCTTGTGGCCGTTCCAAGACTTCTCCTCTTTTTCAGTGGACGAACCCGATGGTGAAGGTTCACGTGATGACTTTTCACATTTTTCAACCAATTTCTGTAATATAATATTAGGCAAATTGTAGTAAATTATTTGGAGGTAAGAAAGGTTTCGAATGACGTCCACTACTGACTTATAACAAAAAAAGATGTTATAGAAATCAACCTGTATAGTTTATACGCTCATGCCGAGGTTGTGATCAGTGAGGATTGAGAGGAAATATTGGGAACAAATTGCTCGTAATATTTTCATGAAACTAATATACATATAACAGTCAGATAGACGCTATATTGAAAAAAGTTGACGTTAGGAGTACCTATAACCGCCGAGAGTGTATGAGAGGATGTATAAATATCAATGAAGCGAAAGTGGTCTGTCAGGATCGGGACAAATGGGGATCCGTGATCTCTGCCTACCCCTCTACAGGGAATCAGGCGTGATTTGTATGTATGTATGTAATGAGTAGAAAGGCTGTTAGTAAAACATTATATTTGCATTCCAACTAGAATCAATTTATCAATTAATTCCTACAGACTTTCTGCAAAAACTATAATACCTTGGTTTTAAACCTAGTTAATATACTTAAATGGGATTATATCTCACCTGTTTCCTAAGTTTGGCTGAGCGAGTTTGAGGAGGATCGCTGTGTGATTGTAAGTATGGAAAGTTGTTTAACTTCTTACGTTTCTGGAATAAATATAAATTATTTGGTTTTAAATTACTATATAAATAAATTGAGTTAACTAGAATAAATAATAAAAAATATATAAATATGGATACAAGATATGACTCTTTCTATCAATGCCTTTTATGACGCAGTTAATCATTATTCTATATAAATCGCATCTAAAATAACGAACAATACAATATAATACTTTTGAAAATGAAGACTGAAGAAAAGTGGACTTATCGCATATATTTTATAAACAAAGTATCACCTTTGGTCCAAACAAAAAAATAATGAATGGTAAGCTTTACTTACAGCCATTGTAGAATCGAAGTTGTCATACAGGAAGTCATGTTTGTTAGTGCTGGTGGTAGCTCTCTTGCGGCGCTCAGTCTGTTTCTTTTCTAGGATCACTTTGTACTGTGGTGTGGCCAGGCCCAACAATCTGTGAACCAATAAATGATTACTGAAGTGAATGAATTATCTTTAAAAATAAAAAAATAAAGAAATTTTTCAAGGAACAAAAATAATATATTACCAATGAATTCCAAATAAGTATTATATATATAAACAATTAATTTTATTAGATATGTGCAGTTTAACTAATAAAAACATATATATTTTTATAAACTACTTATTATGTAAGTAATAAAACTAAAGACTTTTGTTAGTTAGTCTGCCAAATACTATGTCAATGACAAACAGAAATATGTACTCTCTAGGAAATTATTCACTTTGTAATACATCTGGAGTAGTTATGGGGAGCTACTTCATCAGCTTTTTATAGAATCAAATAATTCACATCTTTATAAATACACCTTATGCTACTATTAATATTATACATTCAAAACCCGCCCATATCTTTAAGTATCCCTATGCATATATGTAAAGTGAGGTAGGCAGAAATCCCAGATTACTTGTACAAACCTTAGGAATATTTCCTGGGAGACTTCTTCGCTTGACTCGGGCAAAGGCAGCGGTGGAGAAGGCGAGGGTGATGGAGCACTGTGCCCAGGTGGAGACACATTCAGGTCTGATCTGCGTTGAGACCAATTTGAAAGGTGATGATTTCTGGAAGAAAATATATGATATTTAATGTTAGAATGGTATATGGGCTAGCAACCTGTCCCTAGTATTCTGTATGTACTCATGTTAAAAGCATCAGTGGTGTATTTTGAGTTAAATGCAAATGATATGTTGTGTGTTCTTAGTATTTACTCCCTTCAATACACATCTTGAGCGCATTAGTGGTGTATTTTATATCTAAAGTGACTGAGATGTTGTCTCAGAAATGTTATCAAATCTATAAAGTATTTCAATTTGTGAGTATGTGTATTTGAATAATATAGCTAGGTAAATTTTAGCATTAATTGGTCACTAATCATAATTTCAGCCAATTACTAACAACTCCTACAGTTTCTTCTTAATCAAAATAAATTACAAAATCCAAGATGCCAATCAATAGTCTGACTATTCCGTTAGTGATGTTTTACATACAATGCAACAAGGCTAACAACCTTATCACCTCTAAACGGACTACACAACTGGACAGCTGTATACACTATTCAAGTCCTATGCTACCACCGTTAACCCTTGCGGGGTAGACAGAGGTTTAAGTAACCATGTCTGTAATTGCAGAGTTATGTAGGTAGGTATATATATTCTACAGATACCCAGGTAAATTTTAATAATAATGTAATACAAATAGAATAAACCTGATAACATGAGTACATGACAACCAATTCATTTATTCATTTGAATAAGTAGAAATGTGTTATGAAATTCTATTGAAACTTACTGTGATAAAAATGTTTCAACATAAAATGTATAAATGATGATATGAATACTATTTACTGGTCTGTTATGCAGGCTTTCTTTACATGGCAATGGCAATAAATACTTTATATTTATTGAATGTTGATGGGGTAGACAGAAGTCAAGGTGTCCAGCTCCTAAACTTATGAGGTAAATTAATAATGATTTGAAAAACTTAAATACCAATTAAAAAAACATAAATATAGCAAGATAATCAAACGTTCCAATAGACATCCCAGTAATTACGTTACCAAATCTATTTCACCCAGATTGCAAACCAGATAGACAACACCATATTACATAAAAGTGGTATATTATTATAAATTAAGTCAAAGATCAATAAACTAACCTTCCCTTTTCACCATTGGTGCTGTGGAGTGAATTCTCCTTCTCATCAGACTTATTTTCATCATCAGAAGTGTTCAGACACTTACTGTCACCATTTTTAACCTGAATCTCATTGACCACTGAAGGCTTGAGCAGAGATATGCGTTTGCATCGAGACTGAGCCCTGATGTGTTCCTTCAATTGCTTTGCCACGAAACGACACTCATTTATTATGTTGACCTGCTTATTCTTCAATCTTAAACGGTTCTGATACTGCTCCAGTTCATGACGTAAACGCTCCACTACCTTTTTCTGGATAGAGAAAGAAGGATTAAGGGATATTTTATAATTAAGAGTGGGCAAATCTAAATGTAGATAAATAGATGTTTACAGTGTGTGGCAGTGTAAAATTTGAATGCATACAAAGTTGTTAACAGTAAGATAAATTTCAAGTTATTGAAACGGATAATAAGAAAGCTGTACTGTCAAATAAGGATTATCGAAAAAGTACATTTTTGTTCTGTCACAAAATTACTACATGAGGTACAAAAGTTAGTAATTATTAATTTTGTCTGGCACTCTAGTCATGAACAAAAATATAATATTTAAAGACTGCTACATTAAGTAGCTGCTTCTTTGTCTTATTACAAAATTAATTGTAGCATAATATAAATATTACTGATACTTCCTTTTATATTTTTTCATACATTTGATGTTAGAAAATATATTATAAATTAAATAGAAGAAACAACAGGAATGTATCTTGTAAACATATGTTAATTAATTTTTAATAAGGACCAATGCAATTAATAAATTAGTTTCCTAATCACGAATAACAAGCACATGCTCATGACCATGTGACTGGTGGTATTTCACATGAATTCAAACAATGGTAAAAAAAAACCTTTACAGTTCATAAAGATATTATCAACATGTGATTCAAAGTTCTGATGAATTTCTTATAGAAATCATTTCAGTCAAATCATGCAAGGCAATAAAACATGATTTTGACAAAAATGACATAAATACAAGCCTTGTTAATGTGCAAAAACTGTGAATTTAGCATAAGGGAAATTTAACAAAAACAGAAGGCAATGACTTATATATAACTCATTCTAAGGTCATTTAATAATAGCATAAAACAAACAAGATATAAAAGATTATTAGTCCAAAACTTACCTGATTGTGACTTATTGAGATTATAGTTTTCTCAGCTTCCTTCACCTTTGCTTTTATCTGAATGTTCTGAAATTTGATTAACACATTTTAATTACACGACACTAAAGATTGACAATCTGTAAAACAAAATGATGAAAATAAACTTACATTGTTGTCTTCTTGGAGCCGTGAAACCCATATCTGGAAAACAATACATCGATTAATTTAACTGGTATTTATAAAATATCCCGATAATTGAATAGAAAAATGCGATAATAAAAATTACCTGATGAATGCGAATTGCATTTTTTAACTCTAATTGCGTTTTCCTGATATCTTCTTTTATATCATTTGATACTTCCATTATTACTTGTGATAGAACTACGATATTAAATTCCTTTTAATTATTCTATCTAGTTATTTTTAATATAAAGGGCTAAAAGTTTGTCAAGAACGCGTTGCAACACATTAATTTTAAACTTACACAAAAAAGCTATTTTAAACGTAAAGACTACATTTGCCCACAAAATTACAAATTAAGGCCTATCATTTAAAAAGCTAGCGGAAATATTAATTAAACTCTCAAGGAAAATACATTAATTTAAACCTTTTAAAAAACAAGATAATTCTCACGAAAATGAATTTCTTTCTACAGTTCTACTTCAATGTTCGTTCCAAATTCGTGTACACACACATAAATAACATTCTGTCATGATGATATTCTGTGTATGTGTTTGTAACTTTGATCGTTCATTCAATCTATTACAGATAAATATAAAGAGATTAATACATAAGATATAATAATCCAATTAAAACCGAATAAAGATGAGGTATTTTAATATTTAATTATGAGATTTTGTCGCAAAGGAATTGGAGCTTTGCTACATCTGAACAAAGGGGATCCGTGATATTTAGGAAACGTGAGTATGTGCTAAAAGCAACACCGACTAGGCAGTTACGTTGAATATTCTTTTTTCTGGTCAATGTAGGCTTAAAATGCTTAAAGCGATAGTAATCATTCAAACGTAAGACTTCCGTAAGAATTGACTGACGAAAAATTTATGATGAAATTATATTTTATCATATTATTTTCAGGATTTTGAGAAATAATTACAATATTAAAGCAAAGCATTATACTACATTACATTCATTATCATCTATTTACGTATTTATCGTGTATAACTATCGTAATTTGCTTTGTTTGTCTGTGGCTATTAGCAAATACTTTTTTTTATTTAGGTACTGAAGAATTTTTTATTGCAGTTTGTGAATTTTGTGATGAATTTTGCTTAAAACTCATCCCATTTTTAAGACCAAGTACCATATTGCCAATACAGTATCAATGGCGCAATGAACAATTAATGTGTCTTAAATAATGCCTAATGAATTCCGTTCTGTATGTAAGTTTTGTACGTAAAAACTTTAAAATAGTGTGAAAACCATGTCGAAGAAGCGACAAGCAACGACTGAGCTCAATCATGAAAACTGGGACCAGGATGACCCTGAAGTTGAGGAGGTTGGCACTTATATAATGGCTCCCAAGGATGTTCTTGAGACACGAGTTATCAGGACTGCCAGGCGGAGGACGCAAGCTCGTACTGCAGGAGAGGTTAGTTTACAGTATTGCATACATACACATCACGTTCGTATTTTCCTAATCAGTGGATAGGAATGCGGGCCATAAGTACGTCATAATCGTGTTTACTGTTCAAAATTTGATAATCTCAACATTTATATTCTTCTAATCAATAATAATCTAAGTCTTAAACATCTCCAGTTTACATAATAAAAAAACTGATTTTACAAGAAAATAATAATGAATTTCCAGAAAAAAAAGATTGATTTAAGTAATTTATATAATAATAAACCTTTGCATATTTAAGGTTCTTTATCACAACCTCAGGATCAACCCTTAAGACGCATGTGTTATTTTAACAGATGCATAGGAATCTATTTTGTCACATGTATTGTTTACCAAAACTGAAAGCATGTGCTGTGCATTCAAATAACTAAGAATGTTTTAAGGATGTAACTGATATTAATTATATGTATGTGTAGGAAATCTTACTAGTAGTGTTCCTTGTAAATAAAATTCAATAGGGAATCTGCAAAATTGAGAGCTTATCTCTATAGTGAAATAAGTTTTAACTTAACATATGTTCTACCAGAATCTTTAAACGATAGAAGACTGTGATATAAATGACATTCAAGCAATACAATATTGGGATTATTACTCATGCAAATTAGCCAGAATTAGAAAATCTAAGGTTCCATGTTACTTGCCTAAAATAGCTAATGAGAATCACTGTTCTGATAGACTGTTGTAAAATATCTGAATATAGAATCTAGGGTGCTAGGATTGTGAATGTTAACCCTTTGACTGCCGAGCTTTTTCCTATAAAAGGATTACCTCCATTAGCGTAGGTCACCGGTGACCTACGTGGCGCTCAATGTGTTAATGATACCATTACCATTGAAAAATAACATATGAATGTCATAATAAATTTATATACAGTGATTAATTAGTTCTTAACTATGCACTCTCAACTGCTACAATTTTCTACATACATATTCACTTTCTTTAATCCCCTTTGGGGTGGATACAACCTTGGAAATATGAGAACATGTCCCTGGTCTCTCTTTAACATGAATAATGTGAATGAGTTGTGATGTCATATGGAACAATGGTAACGGGCTACTGGCCTATTGATTCCATTTATCCCAGGAAGGACTTGCAGCTAGTTAGCATTCTTTTTACATCCCAGAGCAGCATGGGACTCTACCGCAATGATGTATTAGAAGGAGAAACACCAATATTTAAATTACCATATCATAGGATGATGTTCATGAATTTAAGAATAACTTGTCTCTTCTTATTTTGCTTTCAGGGTAAAAGCGTTTTCAGTAACTTTGGTGGCTTCAAAAAGACTCAACCAACGTCATTTGATTTCCTCTCAAAGCTGACAAATGGTGGTACTGTAGCGGCAAATGGTTCTGTTGGCAATGATTGGGAAAAACCAAGCAACCCAGCCGTTACTAGCTCCAACTCAAGTTTTGGTACAGTCACACCACCAAAGAAGCCTTGTGGTGGTTTTGGTGCGAAAACTGTATTTGCAACAAGTTCCCCAGCCCCCACACCCCATTCAGCCAACACAGCAAATGGTTTTCAAATCAAAACGATCACAACTACATCAAATAGTTTGTTTGGAACATCAGATGTCTCAACTGCACAAAGATCACCGAAATGTACATTACAAAAAAATACCTATTTGTTTGAGAAAAACAGTTCAACACCTCAAACATATTCAGCTGCAGCATTCTTGGCTGCCACAATATCCAGCTCTGCACCTCAAAGTGAATGCGTAATTAACAAAAAATCATCTAATGATAGTAATGATTATTCTGTTGTGGATATAAAGGAAATTGATAGTAAATCATCAGGCAACACATATAAGGATTATTCTGATTTAGTTGCAAAGGATGCTGCTTGTGAGCTCGAAAGAAGGAGACAAGAATATTTCCTAAAGTTGAATAGTTTAAATGTCTGTGTAACAGAATGGATTAAAAAGCATGTTGAAGAAACACCACTCTGCATTTTGACACCCATATTCAAAGATTATAAAAAATATCTCAGAGATTTAGAGATGGAATATACCGATCTTGGCTACTCAATTTCAGACACTGATAGTGAAGAGATACAAAACATTGCAGATCTAGAATATGCAAGTGCCAAATCAAGTGTTAAACCAGCAACTCCTAAGTTCCATGCAGCATCATCACCAGCCAAAACACAGAGTGCCCCAAGTGTTAGCTCAGATCAATTTTATTTTGGAACTAAGATAACAACTGTGGGTGTAAACACTACTCCTTCATTTTCTTTTGGCCTCAAGTCCAGTGGTAATAAAGATACAGTGGAGTCATCTGTGAATACAACAAAATCAGTGGCTGTATCAAGTATTCCAGCTGAAAACAAATATACATCAACAGACAGTATAACCTCATTAAACAACTCAGCAACTTTTACCTATGGGAATACAAACAAAACCCTAACAGAAAACACTGATAATGTAAATAGTGCTTCTATATTTGCTGCGAAGACGTCTAATACCACTACAGGGTTTACATTTGGAATGAAATCACCTAATAATGCAACTCCACCCAACTCTAATAATGGTGGTGCTAATTTTTCTCCATCATTTTCTTTTAGTTCTAACATAACAAAGGAAGACACTCCAAAACCCAACAATCCATCCTCTATATTTGCAAACCAAAAGAGTGAACCAGGTAGTGGTAGTCCCACTTTCTCATTTGGAAATAAGGCATCAAATACAGGAACTCCGACCAGCACGACTAATACTGCTACAAGTGTCGCGTCACAATTTGGCGGTGCATCAAGTACTACAGGGTCAAACCCTTCTTCAACATTTTCATTTGGGTTTAAATCAACCTACAACGTAACTGGTAATACTACATCACCAAACCCCAGCTTCACGTTTGGGATGAAAACGCCTACCAGTACGGTAACCACTTTACCTGTTGTTGCTAATCCTCAACCATTTTCTTTTGCGTTGGGAAACAAGCCGAGTTTGACTTCTCTTAACCAGGACGAAAATAAGAATGAAAACAAAGAAGATGAAAATGAGGATGAACCCCCTAAGGTTGAATTCACGCCAGTGGTTGAAGAAAACTCTGTCTATGACAAACGTTGCAAGATATTTGTCAAAAAAGATGGCAATTTTTCCGATAGAGGCGTTGGCACTTTGTATGTGAAGAAAATAGATGGGAGTGACAAATACCAGTTAATAGTCAGGGCCAACACTAGTCTGGGCAATGTCCTGCTAAATCTGGTTCTCTCTTCTTCCATACCAACGCAAAGGATGGGCAAAAATAATGTGATGTTAGTCTGCATTCCAACCCCTGAGGCTAAGCCACCCCCGACTCCTGTACTGATTCGGGTGAAGACTGCTGAAGAAGCAGACGAGGTGTTGGAGACTTTGAACAAGTATAAAGTATAAATTGAACAATTCTAGTGCTGTATGAAGGCATGTCATTTAATGAATACATTTGATAATTATGTTTTTGTTCAATTGAATGTATTATAACGGAATAATAAATCATCTTTCTTAACAATTACTAGCATTTTTTTATTTAATGTAAACATATTCACATGATTATTTATTTATACAATCAGAATGGTCATTATTGAGCAGATAGTTCAAGAGTCCACTTCATAGACGATTCAAAGTTATTTCTTCAAACAGGTACGAGAAGCTGCAGTGATCAATTATGACATCACCTTTTTTCATAGAAATTATTAAACTACTTTCAATAATAATTCAATTATCTTTAATTGGTAACCAATATGAAAGCAAATTGACATTCCCCAAAAGCATAAAAACCCTAATAAAACAGGAAAGTGCCGTATTAAAAGTATGCAAATCTTTATTTGAGACTATACTAAATCAGTGAAAACCCAGTAATACGAAATATTAAATCTTTATAGTATATTCTTTTAACAATATCTAATTACTTTAGGGTTTTTGATAAGTAATAATTTTAAGTTATTGAATAGATGTTTTCACCAATTGACATGTTCCCCCTAATCTAAAATACCGCATCAGTAGTACATTTTTGGTAGATAAATCCTATCTATTTTTACACCTTTTTGCAGTCTTTCTTTGTCTACACTAATTAGATATAGGAACGCTAATCGTGAGGGTATGGGTTGGATTCTCGTTAGAGCTAAAATTTAAAACGTCGTTCCCGTAAGTCTATTACAGTCGTATGAAAAACCAGAAATGATGAAGAATTTAAATGAGGCGAGAGATCTTCTAAGATTGGTGACAAGGATAAAAAGTCTGCGTATTCCTTAGAGGCTTTTATATAATATTGTATAACTTATAGTCAGTGCCTATATACGGCGATACGGTTCACTACCTATCACGTTGGGTGCTGTCTGTCTAGTGATACGCGGGCTTCGAATGAGCCATACCTAACATGCCTTCGAAATTTCGGAGAAGGGCATTCAAGCCTCTGACTACCCCGCAATAATAAAAAAGGGAGTGTGTTTACGCAAGTCGTGAAGCGTATGTTATGTTGATAAAACACCTTTTTAGGATAAATAATTAACATTGTAAAGTAAGGAAAAATGGGGAGGGTGTGGACTAGGAGCTGATGATATGCGGTTTAAAGTTCAATAATAGATAAAATAATATTCTTTGTAAACGCGCCTTTACAAACATTACATTTATTGCAACATTTACTACTGCATTATTGGGATGCCACTTACTTTTCAATAACAGTGGAATAACAACTACGAATGGTTAACTATACCATAGCAGCGGATAGAGGGAAGTCATCAAATTATTAAAATTATAAGTAATTAGATAATATTATTTACATAATTAAATAGAGAATACCGATTTTATGATGTAAACGCGATAATACCACTATAACGTTATTGTGGCGTTATTATAGCTTCTTAGACAAAATGTGAATACCAAAACGACAGTTATTCATTCTATCGACATACTATTGCCAAGTTATTGCGATACGAAGAAAAAATGTGAATTGGGGTGCAGGTGTGACTACCGCTGAATTTTTGAATTGGTGTTCTATACCTGACCCCATTTATTTATCTATGCCAAACTCTATAGAACTTTTTGTGTTTTAGGTTTTGCCCACCTCATTAGGATCAATTTGGTACAGCATGTGTGTGAAAGTGTCTTACATTAGGCTAGAACATACATCAGCCTATCAGCAATATTTCCTTATATCAATCATCTAGGGAAGAAATCTGGTAGCCCTAAATTATGTTAATGGTGACTATTATAATGTCTGGGGTTCTGTTCAAACCAAATGGGATTAAAGGATTCAAGTCCATATGAATGAATGAAAAATTTATCCTTTCAACTTAAACAGAAACTATGTTACTATCTTAATTCTAAAAATGAAGTATATTGTTAAAATAAAATGCCATTTCTCTATAATTCATATTTATTTTCTGCTCTTACTTTACTTCAACTACATACAAATAAAATATTAAAAATTATATTTTACCAACAATGATATACACACATTTGTCAAATTAATTTCTATGAAACTATCAAGTACCTATTGAGATACTGGAAGATGCTGTTTGACCTAGCCCACTCTGTATTCTCTGCATATGAACTTCTACGGTCCTCTGAAAGATTCTTCTGTGATGAGGCTCCAACTTCATTTTGATCTTATCCATAGTACCTTGCAACACACCTAATTCATAAGCGTTCTGGTCAGAATCTGAAAGACTCTTGACTTGCAGCATCAAAGCAGTTAAATCAGTTATTAAGTCCAGTACATTGGGTTCGATAGCTGCAGTTTTAGTATTGGTCTTGGCAACAAGGGCTACAGCATCCTCTTTGCATTTTTCTCGCAAATGTGATGGTGCTAACATTGCTGCTAAGCTAGGCCCGGGTGCTATTTGCTGGCAGTACACCTGTGCAGCACTCATGCACTCTTGTAGATCAACATTCATCTTTTCCAATTCCATGACAGTTGCAGCATACTTTCGTTCAAAATCCTCAGGCATTTTATAACCAAATGTCTTCCGTTTTTCAGCTTCATAATTGAAATCTTTTAAGCAATTTATCTTGCTCTTTTTGGCCTGTAATATTTTGGATAATCTGACAATGAGTTCTAGGAAAGCGAATGCGAAACCTCCAACAGTAGTAGAGTATTTAAAATCAGCACATCCTATTAGAGGATCACCAGACTTTTTGTTAGTTGAAAACATATTGTACATTTCTTCCACAACTAATCTAGGTCTGAATTTATGGGGAACACTAGACAGATTGATAGTGTCTGGAGGCTCATTAGATAGTACCTCATAGTCCGGTACAGAGTGTGTTCCAAGTTTAGGTCTCTCAAATGTGATTCGGTAAGTATTATTAGATGTGTCAACAGCATCAACTATACCAGTGAATAATCCATCTTGTGGTTTTCTCAATCGAGCAGTTACTTTAGTTCCAACTACTAGCTGCATTGGTATTTCATTTGGCAAATCCTTGACATTTACATCTAAATTCTTGCTTTGTTGCACATATCTTATCATTTTACGCTTCCTTTCAAGCTCTTTGCGTTCCTCATTGAAAAAAGCCTGAGAACATCTTCGTGGCTTCCCCATCATCCTTCTTATTTTTGTCCATTGAACTTGGGTAAGTTTCCTATTAGTTAGTTGTGGGAATGATTCTTTGAGCCAAATCATGAAATCATTTTCGCCTTCAAACAATGCTTTATCAATATTACTGTAAAAGAATTCAAAACAAACCCATTTGTGCGCTTTTGGCAGTTTCAATAAATTACGCAAACGCATGCCTATTCTCTGACCTGCCATTCTATCTGGTGATGAATTTCCATTAAATTCTGACTTATGATCAACATTTCTATCAACGGGAGTTGATGGTGTTCTGTATTTACGATCAGAGCTTGGTTTATTGGGAGTCTTTGACAAATTCTTTGGTGTTTTCTTAGGGGACTGTCTGGGAGAGGATTCCACAAAATCATCAATGAAAAAGCGGTTTTTCTTCCTGATTCGAGCAGGCATACCTCTTGCATTCAATCGTTGTAATGGCTCACTTGGTGCAGGCTTAGGTGGTAGTTTGTCACCCACTCTATGTAGCCCAAGTATGGCAGGACCAAACGAAATGGGATCATCGTAGTCTTCAGGTAAATCAGCTTCCATAGGCTCAGCCTTGATATCAAAGGAATACGATCTATCATTGGAAACATCATCTTCCGCTGAAAAAAGTGAAAAACAACCTGTATCTAATGTTCATCGAGTGACTAATATACTAAGTTTTAAAAATTTAACTCGTAGAATTGATAGTATCGAAAAAGAACATTCAAAAATTTGAATTGGTTACGAGTTCTGTTCAATGACAATCGCGAAAATTTGAAATAATTCAAATTTTGAATAGCATTCTTAACATTATTCGAATTCAAATTTAAATAAATTCTTGTTACATTCGAACATTTACATCAGAAAGATCTTGTTGTACACTTCATCTAGACTGAAATTACATGTAGGGAACAACAAACTTGAAAAGTTTTCAATACTTACATCCAGATTTTTCCGCCATGTTGATGTATTTACAATAGAATTATTATTTTATTTTGAGTGAAGTGAAGCTTCATTCTTAAATAAAAAAATAGAGAAAGCGCGCGATGTAATTTTATAAAAAAGTATTGCTAGGGGGAAATTTATTATATCAATGGTATATTATACTTCAATTATGAATATAATTATACATTAGAAAAAAAGAAAATGGTACTTATTTCGATTTTAGTGTTCTAGATAAGGAAGCATTATTGTCGGGTTCATTTATTTTATTAACAACGTATAAAGTATTACTTTCAAATATATGTATCTTGCTTCAAGTTGGGTTAAATTACAAACAAAATCACATCATTTAACTGAGCTAGGTAAGTACCTAATAATATGTACCTAATAAGTATGTCACTTACCTAGTTTAGGTATGGTTTCTTACGTGATTGCATCGTATGAATGGTTGTCATGACAATTAATTAATAATTAGTATTCTATAATATTAATTTGCTATAATGGCTATCTTCAATACTTATCACAAGGTATTATTAATATTTCGATTGCCTTAAATTAAAAAACTTAGTAACGTTCATGTTCCATGTTCATTTAATTTTAATTATCCGCTTAGTTCATTTTATGCTGTGACAATTGTATATTTTATTATAAGTAAAAACATAATTTTAAAATAGCGAAACGAAAAAACATTGACGTCACTTGAAGTACATGGATATTTCCACCTTAAATTTGGATTTTTTGAGACTTTTTTATTTATAATCATGTGCAAGTCATTAGTTTACTCCAAAATTGTAATGTAGAGATCCCGCCACATAAATTGGCAGTAGCCAAACTTGGAACTAAATTTGACGTTTCCGCCATTGCGTGTTATTTTGTATGAAAGGTAAATTTAGTATTACCAGCGTTGTGTTTTTTGCCCACTCTTTGTAATTTTTATGTTTGTTAAGGGTGATTATAATAAATTGATTTCCGGAGTTTCTTGTTAGTTCTTCTCCAAGCTAGGGTCTCCGCTGATCTAACCTCGGTAAAAAATATGTAAAGACAATGCTCAGTGCCATGTTTGAAATAGTTTTTTTAATTTATACTTAGATCATAAGATAACTTACAAAGAGAGCTTGTGATATTTATAATTTTGAATATATTATAGCAGATGGAGGCGTCGCCGCAGTTGCATATTTCACTGTTGCCAGTAAACACGCCAAAACTAGCAATCACTGTGCCATACGGCTCGATACATTATAGGTTTCATTTGTAACGGTCTTTGGTTGCAGAGCTATAAACTCAAATAAAACAAATTAATATATCAAAGTCAAAATATGTTTATTTAAAATAGGCCCTATCACAAGCTCTCTTTGAATGTTATCTTATGATCGAAGTATAACAACAATAAAGATTATTATTGTTAATTATAAAAATAATAATCTTTATTGTTGTTATCCTTAGATCATAAGATAACTTTCAATAAGAGCTTGTGATAGGGCCTATTTTTAATAAAAATATTTTGACTTTTAACTTTGATATATTAATTTGTTTTATTTGAGTTTATAGCTCTGCAACCAAAGACCGTTACAAATGAAACCTATAATGTATCGAGCCGTATGGCACAGTGAGTGCTAGTTTTGGCTTGTTTACTGGTAACACTGAATTACGCGACTGTGGCGACGCCCCCAACTGCCAATTTATATGGCGGGATCTCTATTTATGCTCTACAATTAGTATTATTCTTTAGGAAAGGCAAAGGAAATGATGTTTACGCAGCCTGTTCACCATCGTTCTTTATTGATAAAATGATAAAGATGAAACAAAAAGATGAAGATTATGGTTTTAGTTGAAATGGCGGGAACTCCACACTAAGTATGTTCAGAGTATCATTTCCACAAAAGTTTCATAATCGCTATGAGTTTCTTGAATTTATATTCATAACACCAAACTACAATTTCAGAAACATGATTCACCAATATTTTGCTATTAAATGCAATTTAATATCAAATCATGAAAAAATGAAGACCCATAAAAAACATTATCGCCAAGGAAAAATGTACACTCCTTTGCAATTATATAATATTAAATAATTCATCTTTTGGCTATTATTACAACTTATTATTCAATATGATATCATTGTGCATTCACTTCGTTTGATACAATTCCCTTTGAAGCTTGGGCATATGTATAAGATAAGCTTTATAATAAATGCTAGGATGTTTGAATGAACTTTATATACCTATAGTGCTTGAATGAATGATTGATTGACATCGACTGTCTGAAAGTGAATAGGAACACGAAAAAGTTGAGTTTATTTTAGTGTTGACTATGTTATAAATTCTCATTTGGAACTAATGATTTGTATAGTAACTACCATTTCTTTCATCAGTTTAAGAAAATGAAGTTAAATAATTTTTATTTTATTGTTCCTATTATTTTATTAGCAGTTGTACAAGTAAATGGTAAGTTATTTTCTTTCAAGGTGAAGAAAAGAAAGTGATAGTAACTTGGCGAAGTTTTAAACACGTTGATTATGTTTTGATGTCCTGATTTATTTATTTTAGGTTTCAGTAAGTGTGCTAGAAATGTAAAACATCTATATTATAGTGTTTACTGCTTTATAATCATAAATAAATATGTGTATCATCATGTTTTCTTTGAAACTGGTTTTGCAACTTGCTTCACATTTAGAATTATGATAGATTCATAATGCATCTGAATTTAAGAGTAGGTACAGAGCATCTCTTACAACTTTTGTCGTTAGTAATCTGTATATGTACAGAAGAACTT